>CAUYPO010013960.1:0-42695 GCA_963574435.1 Cheirogaleus major
GCGGTGGCTCACGCCTGTAATCCTAGCACTCTGGGAGGCCGAGGCAGGCGGATCGCTCAAGGTCAGGAGTTCAAAACCAGCCTGATCAAGAGTGAGACCCCGTCTCTACTAAAAATAGACACAAAATTAATTGGCCAACTAAAAATATATAGAAAAAATTAGCCGGGCATGGTGGCACATGCCTGTAGTCCCAGCTACTTGGGAGGCTGAGGCAGAAGGATTGCTTGAGCACAGGAGTTTGAGGTTGCTGGGAGCTAGGCTGATGCCACGGCACTCACTCTAGCCTGGGCAACAGAGTGAGACTCTGTCTTAAAAAGGAAAAAAATATATATATTGCTTTTTTATTTATATTATTTTTTATTGTTGTTTTAATTTTTAATCTGCAGAGGTGTAACCTGTGGATACAGAGGGCCAACTTTATGTTTTTTCCTTCGTTTAAAATTTGTCCTTGAAACAGAACCTACTCTGTCACCTCTGAGTCCAAATTTTCATCTAGGTTGTTAAACAAATGTTATAAAATGATAAGAGATTACTTAGGCTACAAAGAGCAAAAGCACATTTGTGGGTTTGGTCAGCAGATGCTGCTCTGATTTGTAGTTACTCCTTTAAAATCCCTCTTGAATTTGACCTCTACTACTTTCCAGAAACCTGGAAAGATTAGGTTGTATTTGAACTTTCCTAAAGGTTTGACCTTTCTATAGTGACCCTAAAACTCAGGTTTGTTCTTCAAATGGGCAGTCCAAGGTCATGCAGTTTGACCTGTTGGGTCTGTTATCTTTAGACTTTGATATGCTGGCCAAACCCTAAGGGATATGAAAACTGCATATCACATAACTGTATTTCCATTAAAAACCAGTGGAATTATAGATGACCTCATTTTGCCAAAATTCTAAACTCTGTAAAGAAAAATACTATGTTTGGAAAAAGAAATCCTGTTGCATATAAAAACATAACTGTGATGAGTAACAGTAATTCAGGTAAGAATCAAGCTGGCCTTGAGTGTAATAGTTCATTATTACTACTATATTGGGCTATTAATCTGGACTCCCCCCACCTTAAGTCACTGTGGTATATAACTACAGACAAAAACACTCATTTTGAGCCTTGATGCACCAGCACATATGTAGTAAGACACAAGATATTTCAAAGAAAATGTATTTTACAAACACATGAGAGCTGTTCTTACCACAGAAACTGTTACATGAATCTGAAATGAGCCACCATGGTGCAGAAAAAAATGGCTGTCATGTGTCATTCCCAAGTAGGACTATCTGTCGCTTTTTCTGTTTGTATCAGAAGAGATTTCAACTCAACAGGAAAATTCTATTTGGAATTATTTGCAGATCAAGTCTTTAAAAAATTGTTTTTCACCCAAAGGTACATTATATTTCCTTTTGCTAGAAAAGGTTGGCAATGATGTGATTTTTATCTAATGACATAAAATTCATTGTAGTACCCATCAGGTGCTGGCAGCTAAACCTAAACTCATTCTAAGTCATGTTGAAATGATTCCAGTATTTGCCTCCCTCCAGATACAGATTCAACTGTAACTAAAGGGAGTTTTTCCCACAAATGACAGTGGCTAGAATTTCATATGTATTGTTCTCTTCTCACCCAAGGCAATCTTAAGAAAGAGAACAATATGTGGAATACTGGATGTAAAAGATTTCTGTACAGTCAAAAAAGTACTCGAGCATACCAGGGGCATGCTTCATTTAGGAGATATATGGATAAACAAGGGAGGAAACGGACATTTATTGACTGACACTATATATCAGATAGTGAAGTTGGCATTGCATACCTGGTACATTTTTGCTTACAAATCTTTATTTTAAACCAAACTGTTACATGATGTTTGAAGACCAATCCCTATAAGTAGGACTAATGTGTAATGGTGACCCATGGTCTTCCAGATATTTGTTTGTTTTAGTCATAGATTTCATTAATAAATTTATTTCTGCCCTCAACTGTATATACACAACTGAGTCACTTAAGAATTCTGGCTCCTTTGAGCTGGAAAAGACTTTGGATTTTATTCTAAGATAAAATTTTATATGTTAATACACATTTGAGACTACATAAGTAAAACATCGTATTAGTAATATAGTTTACTCTTACTTGATTTTAAACCCTGACAGATTTTAGGTTCTAGAAAGTTCTGCCATCTTAACATAGTCACATCAAAAAACAGATTTAACTATCAGAGAAAATGAATAGTTTTAAAACTTCTAAACTGCTTTCATCTATAGAATTTTCATTGTTTTGAGTTTAAGAAAAGTCCAGAATCAAGTCCTTAAATGGAACGTTTGAGAAAACAAGGACTACTATTGAAAATAGTACAGGGTTCCCAGTTTGAAAAACTTTTATTAAAGGAAAAGAGATAGTAGTAGTATATTATGAGCAGTTTTCAATAATTTCAGCATATATGTGAAGAATTAGATGAATATGAAGTCAGTCTGCTATATAATGCCATCCCATGGAACACTGGAATTGATTCAGCTGAATAACAGGAAATGGAACATCTTTTATTCACTCTGGGCAAATACTCATTAAGTACCTAAATATGCTGGGTAGCACACTAAACACTGGGCCTGGGAGAAGTTATGGTCAGGTTGAGGACTAGCAGGTAAATAAAACCAATATACAGAAGATCAACCACTACCATGAATTAGTCCTGTCTCCAGAGATCAGTGTTCAAACATTATGCAGTAGTTTGATTTAAAAAAATTAAATGTTTACAGCATGCTGCATGAAATGTATGTAATGCCTACCCCACACAATCAATGTGTAACCTGATAAATGTGAACTTGGAAGTGTAGGTAGTGATGTGAAGAATCATAAATGGGAATGAACAGCTCTAACTGAAGGAATTAAGGAAGAATTCAAAGGAGAGTGAACATTTGAAATAGGTTTTAAAGAACACACTGAATTTTAAGGTGGATAAAAAGAAAAGGAATGGCAGGCAGAAGAAGCAAAGTACTGAATACATAAAAGGGCATGATGTTTTAGAAAATAGTTAATTTAGAGTAGAAATGGCTAGTGAAGAGGCTGAAAAGAAGAGGCTGCTTCTTTGCAGCCAATTTTCCTCACCTCCAGACAACCACAGTATCCTTTCTGGCACTGAAGATTAGTTTTGCATTTTCAAGTATTTCATATCAATGGAATCATATAGTATGCATAGTTTTGTGTTTGGCTTCTTTCACTCAGTATAATATTTTTGAAATTCATTCATATTTTCTACATCAGTAGTTCATTCCTTTTTATTGCGAAGTATGGGTATATTATGTAGATATATACCACAAATTGTTTATCAGTTTACCTGTTGTTGGACACTTGGGTTGTTTTCAGTTTGAGGCTATTATGAATAAGCTGTTTATGAACATTCATATACAAGATTTTGTGCAGACACGTTCCCTATTCTCTTGGAAAATACCTTGGAGTGGAAGTGCTGGATCACATGGTAAGTGTACATATAATTTCATAAGAAATTTCCAGATTCTTTTTCAATATGAGATATCATATTACATTCCTACCAGCAGTGTATGATGGTTCCATACAGTAATATGGTCAATCTTATTCTCTTGAGGGTATAATGGTATCGCACTAATATTTTAGTTTGTATTTCATTGATGACTAATGATAGCAGCTTATTGCTTATTTCATGGGCTTATCAGTCATTTGTATCTTTTTGTGAGGTGTCCACATCTTTTGCCCAGTTTCTAATTGGATTTTTTTCTTATTGATTTTTAAGAGTTCTTTATATCCTAAGTCATTTGCATTGCAAATATTATCTGTCTGTGACTTGTCTTTTCATTATCTTAATGTGATCCTTTGAAAGCAGAAGTTTTCAATTTTGCTCAAGTAAAATTTTCAATATCTTTCCCTATGGTTTATGCCTTTTTGGTAGTATTTACGGAATCTTTGACTATACCTAGGTCAAGATTTTCTCTTATGTTTTCTTACAGCCATTTTATGGTTTTAGCTTTTATGTTTAATGCTAAAATCCATTTAAAGTTAAACTTTTTGTGTATGATATGGAATTAGTTCATTATTTTCTTGTGGAATACCCAGTTTTTTCACACCATGTATGTAATGTGTTGTGTTTTCTCCAGATGCTATCAAAATACTCTATTTATCTTTGATTTTCACCAGTTTGACCATGCTATGTCTAGGGGTGTTTTTAATCTGGCTTGGGATTCATCTTGCTTCTTAGAACTATATATATATATATATATTTTTTTTTTTTTTTACTAGTTTTGGAAAGTTTTTAGGTACTATTTTTCCAAAAAATTTTCTATTTTTCTACTCTCCTTTTAAACTCCAGTTACACATATGTTGAACCCTTTAATATTGTCCCACAGATTTTGGAGGCTCTGTTTGTTTTTCTTTAGTCTTTTTGGATTTATCTCCAAGTTTCCTAATTCTTCCCTCTGTCCTCTCCAATTTGCTCTTGAGCCCCTATAATAAATTTTTCATTTCAGTTATTTTATTTTTCACATCTGACATTTCCATTTGGTACTTTTTTATACTTCCTTGTATCTGTTGAGATCCCATATTTGTATAGTTATTGAGATCATATATTTCTTTAATTCCTTGAACATCTTTATAATAGCTGCTTTGACATTTTTGTCAACTAAATTTAACATCTGGGCAATTAGGAGTCAGTTTCTAGTGCCTTATTTATGAGTGTGTTTTACCCCTTTCCTGTATTTTGCATGTCTTTAATTTTTGTTTGAAAAAAATGGACATTGTTGAAAACATATTGTAGCATCTTGGATCATCTTTCTTTTGCCGATTAATATTTTTGTTTTATTTCTGTTTTTTGATCTAGTAGTCAATTAATTTACCTGTACTAAAACTGCAAGCTTTGTCTTCCCCATGGGGATATCCTTCAGCCAGTATCTCCACTCAGTTCTTTCACCTTCCAGCTGCAGCTTTTTCTCTTGTGGCCCCTGTGCCCCTGTGTCTGCATAATATAGTAGAAAGTGAGTTCTTTGGGCTGAGTTTATGCTCAGAGTTGGGGGCTTACCCACTTTGCTTTTCCTAGTTTCTAGCATTTTCTCCCCTGAATATCCAGCTGATCTACCAGCCTTAAGCCCACTGATACTTCAGGCTAGTAAAGCTTTGGCTTTCTGTCATTGGAGCTGTGTGTAGATTAGGGACTGCATGAAATCCAAAAAGTATCAGATTTTCAAATCTCAGCAGAGTCTCACTGGTTTCTGTCTACTTATAAATTGGGCTCTTTAGAGTCTCCCTTGTGCATGTGAAGTTTAGCTGTCAGCTGGAATTTGGGTGAAAGATTCAGATTTAATGTTGTACCACTGTTCTGCAGCTCTCTTGCCTCTAGGATTTCTTCCCTAAATGTCTAGCTCTTCTGCCAGCCCTAAATTCTTTCTCTGCCTTCTCCAGCTAGAAAGACTGCAGTTTTCCACCAGTAGAACTATAGAAGTAGAGGATACCTTCAGGCAAAAACCCATAAACTCATGATTCTTACTGTATATACTTTTGGTCTTTCAAAGGAAAACTCTACCATAGTACCTGCACATTTCAGTGTCATAAAAGATTTTTTCTCTTTTTTCCCTAGATTTTACATTAACAACTTCAAGGGGCTTTGTCCAATGAATTCATTCTTTGGTTGTCAGAAACTAGAACTCTACCAATTGTTTTTAAATATCTATTGAAGTGACCTATTAATTACTAACTGGTAATCTTGACATCTGTTGAAAGAAAATATTTCAAAATATGGGTAAATCTGTAAATATAAGATTTTCATTACATAATTGATGATACAAAAAGACATTGACTTAAACAAAAGAAATGTATTCTCACAGTTGTAGAGGCTATAAGTCTGAAATCAGAGTTGGCAGGATTGTTTTCTCCTGGAGGCTCAGAGGAAAAATCTATTCTGTGCCTCTTTTCTAGCCTCTTGTGGCTGGTTTTCCTTGGCTCGTAGATTGATCATTCTAATCTCTGCCTCCATCTTTGTGTGGCCTTCTTCTCTGTGTCTGTGTATTTTTCTTGGCATGCTATCTCTCACTCTCTTTCTCTCTCTCTCTGTTTAGCGACAGAATCTTGCCCTGTCACCCAGGCTGGTCTTGAACTCCTGGGCTCAAGTGATTCTCACCACACCTCAGCCTCCTGAGTCACTGGGATTACAGATGTAAGCCACCATGCCCGACTTGCTGTCTCTTGTAAAGAGACTTGTTATTGGATTAAGAGTCTACCCCAAATCCAGGATGGTCTCGTTCCAAGATGCTTAAGTTACACCTGCAAAGACGCTTTTTTTTTTTAAATCCAAGTTTCATCTCTGGAGACAAAGACCGTATTTTTAAATGTCACATTCAAAGGTACTAAGGCTTAGCACTTGGACATATCTGTCTTATGGGGGACACTATTCAACTCATTGTGTATCTCTTATTTGCTTAAATCTGTATTTTTGTTGCTTTCATCAAGTTTGGGAGTTTTTGACCATAATTTTCTTCAAATAATTTTTTTTGTTGTTTTTTTCTCTCATCTCCTCCTGGGACTTCATTTACATGCATTTTTTATATCGTCCCACAGATTTCTTGAGAATTTGCACATTTTTTTCTCTGAACTTGAGATTGTACAATTACTATTGACCTATAAGTTCACTGACTCTTGTATCTCCTTCATCCAGTGATTTTTATTTTTACTTTGGATATTATTGTTTTCATTTCTAGAATTTCCATGTGGTTCTTTTTATTAGCTTCTGTTTCTCTGCTGAGATTTTCTATCCATTCATTCATTGTGGACATTTTTTCCTTTACATCTTTGAATATAGTTAGCATAGGTGTATTAAACACCTTTTCTGCTAATTTCAACATTTCCAGTATGTTGAGTTTGGTTTCTATTGATTGCCTTTTCTTTTGAAAATGAATCACATTTTCCTGTTTATTCTAGGTCAAGTAATTTCAGGTTGCATCCTGACTATTATAAATGATACATAATAGAGACTGGATTCTGTTACATTCCCCTGAATAGTTTTGAGTTTTGTTTTCTGAGGCATTTAACCTGACTGGACTCAAATTCCAAACTTTGTCTTTCTTCTTGTACTTTCTTTTCTCTTGGCCTCTGGGACAGTGGTCTTTCCCGGCTCTCTGTCAACTTCTGTGACAAATGTTGCAAAGAAGAACCTAATAGAGGTGTCATTTAGGTGGTTACTGCTCCCTGTTAGAGTGGCTTCAATGGAAACTTTTTGTAATGAAGTGAATAATAGAGGAGAAAGTCGAGTTAGTGATAGTAATACTTTCTTAGAGTAAAAGTACAGATATCTGAAAAATAATCTTTAGTGTTTGCTACCAATTTGAATTTGCAGCTTAAGCAGCAACTTATTTCTACTTAGCTTTTGCAAATCAAGTAGCATGTATTGATGTTTCTTTGTTCAGGCTTCTTATACATAGGCCTATATTATAATTTTCTGTCCTCTAAAACTCTGACTTAAGGAGGAACCTTTAACTCTTCTTTTTCATGATGCTTTGGATAGTGTGATTTTCCAGCCTTTTATGCCAGAAATATTTTTTACTGCATCCATTTCCCTTCCCATATCAAATGTAGAAAGTACAACATTGTGCCAGTGACTTTGTTTTTCTAATTAAGAGATAATTTAGTACCCACTGATTCTCTTCTTTCATTGTTTGAAGATTCTTTTAATATAAAATTCTGATATGCATAAAAAAACTTAAGTTTTATCTATTGTCTACTCTAATAGGCTCTTGGCTTTCTTCAAGTCTCCTTAATTCTTAACACTAAGGGTTTTGTTTCCTACTATAAATGGATATTAAAAGAGAACTTTAGACTTTCAAAAAAATAGTACTAAATTTAACATTAACAGCTATATAACCATTGTCTAATTATTGGTACCAGGAAATCAATGATGGTACAATACCATTAACTAATTTATAGATCTTATTCAAATTGTGCCAGTATTCCTACTAATGACCTTTTTATGTATGGCCCAGGATCCAGTATGGGATCCCACATTGCATTTAGTTGTTATGTCTCTCAAGTCTCTTCTAATCAAGTAATAATTTTAGTCTTTCATAATCTTGACATTTTTAAAGAACACTGATCACTTATTTTGTAGAATGTTCTTAAATTTGAGTTTTTGTAATGTTTTCAAATGATCAGATTGAAGTTGCGCATTTTTGGTAAGAATATCACAGAAGTGATGCTACACCCTTCTCAGTGGTCTTTACATGACTCTGTTTATACCATAATTGTCTTAAGTATTTCCTCTACATGCATTGAGAACCACAGCAAACAGTATTATAATTTTTGCTTCAAATGTCAAGCATAATTTAGAAAATTCAAGAAGAGAAGGAAAATCTATGTATTTACCAATATTTTCACTGTTTTCTGTGTTTGTCCTTCCTAATGGAGTCCCAAAATTCCTGCTTTTATTATTTCCTTTCTGTTTCAGGAACTTAATTTTAGCCATTGTTTCAAGGTTGGTGTGCTGGCAACAAACTCTGTTTCCTTTTATTTGAGAATATTTTGGGTTCCCTTCATTCCTCAAGGTTGTTTTTGCTGGACATAAAAATTTGGGCTGACAGTTCTTTCGGCACTTGAGAAATGTCCCAATTCCATCTGATGTCCATGGATTCTGTTGAGAAGCTGCTGCCATTCTAATTGTTTTACTTCTATAAATAAGGATTGTTTCTCTCTCACTACTTCCAAGATTTTTCTTTGTCTTTAATATTCAGAAGTTTGATAATTATGTCTTGGAGTAGATTTCTTTGTGTTTATCCTGTTGGCGCTTACCCAGCTTCTTAAAGGTGTAGGTTTATATCTTTTACCCCAATTGGGTAAATTTTCAACCATTGTTTCTTTGAATTCTTTTTCAGTTCTATCCATTATCTCTTCTCCTTCTGGGACTCTCGTGACAGAAATATTAGATTGTTAAGCTCCTACAGACCCTTAAGAGGCTCTGTTTATTTTTTCTCAAACTGATTTCTCTTTGTTTTTCAGATTGGGGAATTTATATTTTTCCATCTTCAAGTTAATTGATTCTTTTCTCTGTTCTCTCTATTTTTTGTTAAGCCCATCTATTGAGTTATCTTCTATTTCTTTGGTGAGACTGTTTTTAAAAATTTGTTTGAATGTGTATATAATTGCTTATTAAAACATTTTTATGATGGCTACTTTTAAAATACTTGTCAGATAAGTGGTGTTGGCATCTGGTGATTATCTTTTCTCATTCAAATTGACATTATTTTGCTTATTGGTATAGGAAGTGATTTCCTATTGAATTCTGGACATTTTGGGTATTATGTTCCTAAAACTTCTGTTTTAGTAAGCCTCTGACATCACACCTGCTAGCGAATAGGGGTGCCAACTTGTTACTGGAAGTTCATGTTTTCCATCTAGCTTCTGTTGACACCCTAATAGGAAGAAGGATACTTGTTACAGCCGGGTGGTGGTGAAGGTCCTGACCTCCCACTGTGCCTCTCGTGACACCACCTGGGCAATGAGGGTTAGGGTGCCTCATCACCAGGTAGAAGTGAAAGTCCAGGGATCCAACAGAGATCCTCATTTGGCCTTCTCTGTCACAACTCTAGCAGGGAAGTTGGGCCAGCTCATTACATTCTGATAAGGATGGAAGTATAGGCTCCCCATTTGACTTTTACTGTTATGGATAGGGGTAGATCTGTCATTTTTTTCCATGGGGATAGATCTGCCATTTTTTGCCTGGAGTAGAGGTGTTATTGTCCAAAATTTTTCTATATTATTAGATTATTCCTTTCCTGGTCATTTGGTTAGAGAGAGCAGCAGGCTTTCTGAGAGTTTTTTTTTTCCTATATCTATTGGCATTTTTTCAGGTTGCTGGCTTCTTTAGCACCCAGTCCAGGATATGTAAGGCAAAAAGAAAACCCAGGAATTCACCACTGGAATTATTCCTTAGGACCCAAAGACCCTAGTTGGTCTTTCTCTTTCTCCCTTTCTGAGTTCTCTTATGTTTGTTTTATATATAATATCCAGAATTTTACTTGTACTTAAGCAGGAAGGATAGGGAAAAGTAACTTTATCTGGAGTAGAAGTTATAAATGGTCTTTCATCATGAATGTAACTGTATTTTAAATACAAATACATATTGTATGTTTCTAAAATCTGCAATTCCTGAGTAGAAAGCACCATATTCCAATATTCTTATTCAAAATCAAATGCCATTATTAATTAAGCCAGCATATAATGAAAAGATTTGTAAGGTCTTGTCTTTGATACCCATTTTCTGAAGTGATATTCAATACAGTAGAATTCTAATACATGAAAAGTAGTAGAAAAGTAGTTGGCCCTATTGAGAGAAGAGTTTGTATTACTTTAACTTTGATGGTATACTGAATGTCTGTATAACTGTAATTTTCCTTTGACTTTGTAGAGAATTTTTCTTATTAAAAGGTTAGTTTTTTACAAAGCCCTCTAGATTTTAATGTGGTTTGTTTTGCATATGTATAAGAATGTATGTGGGTATATCAAAACATGAGTAGTGTTATAGAAATGCAAAACTAGAATAATTGTGTGTGTGTGTGTGTGTGTGTGTGTGTGTGTGTGTGTGTATAAATAGCTGCCTGCCACCAGGATTGAGAAACCTGCAGCAGCCTTAAGGCCACGTGGGGCCTTCTAGGTCCTTAAGTGTGGCCTTTTGGCTGAATCCAAATTTTACAGAACAAATCCTTTTAAAAGGGGTGCAGTAGAGAAAGATGAAGCTTTTCTTGTCTCCTTTGGTGCTTAAAAAAGAACAATCTTGAAATCAGAAGGCCACAGCTTCCCCACCCCTACCTGGCATTAGTCAATGGAAACTAAAAAACAAAAATGTTTAAAATTTTTGTCATATTCATGCTCATCACTTACAGTAAGATTGCCATTATCCCTCTTAACAATACTGACAGCGTATCTGTTGTTGCATTTGTTAGACAGTTTTTATCTGTGGCTTATACTAGAAATAAATCTTTACACATCACTGCTGGATTTTGAACACCACATATAAGCATGTAATTTTCAAAGCTTATCCCACACAGAATTTCTAAAAGAGAGAAAAGATAATTGCAAGTTGTGTCTCAGTCTATGTAATGTGATTTCATTCATTCATTTATCCCTCTCTCTTTAGAGGTATTAAGTGACAGGCATATTGCATTTAGAGTGAAATACGGAGTATGCATCAACTAAGTCACTGGTACATGACGGAACATGTTAAATGTATGTTCACATTTTTGTTACAAATGAGTTAGAATATGGTGTTTGTTAGTTATGAAAGGGATTGGAGAAAAAAGCCTAAGAGAAATTCAGTAATAGACATTATTCTAATTAATATTGTTCTTAATAATTATATATGTTAGCATTTATTTTATTATGAAGGGATGTGTTATCATAATGACTGTCTGATATTATTTTAATCCAGCCATAGTTCTAATACTTACCATGAATAAACTAATTTTAGTGATTGCTTATAAATTAATTCATTAGTTATAAATAGAAGTATTAATAACATAATGTAGATTTGTACTGTTGACCATAGTTGACCCAAATAAGTAAGATAATTTACTTGTCATCAAGTGATCTAAAAAAAGTATTTAAGAAATGTTTTAAAGCAACTTAATCTATTCATTTAGGACAGTATTCATGGAGCAAATCTATTTTGAGCCTTGCCAAGAACATGCTATTCTGCATTAATAAAGATTTAGGTCTTTTGTACAGCTGGTGTGCAGACTCTACAAGAATCAAGCAGTTTTTGAGTATCCTAAGATTTATTGTTAAACTTTTGGTCTTCTGCTTCTTGTTGTCTTGTACTCTTCTGTGCAGGGCTTCTGTGCAATAGCTGCAATGGAATCACTGCCCACTGCTGTGAAGTAGACCCCATAGTTAATGAACCTAAGGTGTGCTAATCAAACATGTTTTCTTGATACAGCGGTTGTATTATGTACCACATATGAATATACAGGCCTTTATCTTTCCTTAATGATCTAACAGGCAACTTTCTTTTTTTTTTTGAGACAAAGTCTCACTCTGTTGCCCAACCTAGCGTGCCGTGGCATCAGCTTTGATCACAACAACCTCAAACTCCTGAGGTCAAGCAATCCTTCTGCCTCAGCCTCCTGAGTAGCTGGGACTACAGGCATGCACTGCCATGCCCGGCTAATTTTTTCTATATATTTTTAGTTGGCCAATTAATTTCTTTCTATAATTTACTAGAGACAGGGTCTCGCTCTTGCTCAGGCTGGTTTCGAACTCCTGACCTTGAGTGATCCGCTTGCCTCGGCCTCCCATAGTGCTAGGATTACAGGCGTGAGCCACTGGGCCGGCCCAGGCAACTTTCTTTAAAATGAGTCTTTTTCATACCCTCCTCATTGTTATTCCATAGGGGTGGCCATTTAAAACATCTGACAGACAAGCAGTTAACCAGTTCCCTGGTGAGATTAGTAAAATATTTAGTAGTCTTGCAACATCAAGGAACTTCAGCCCGGTAGGGAACAGTTTGATTCAACATTTTTTTGGAGGTGGGGATAGAGAATCTAAATTTTCATTTGGATGGCTCCTCGTATTTTCAAACAGGTATGAAAAAATTCAAATACCTGGCTTTTTATGTTAATTATTTTAAGACTTATGGTATTTTATTTCTCAAATTGTATGAATAGTTGAAGTGATTTGTGTCTCTCTCTTCAGGAAAAAGAAATCCGTTGAATGGAGATCAATGTCAGAATGTACAAGTATAGTATCATCCGGACTTACCGTATTACAAATCAAACTAGGATACTTACTTTAAAATAAAAATTATACATTTGGAAATTTCAAAGAAAGCCATGTTATTTAATTGACATATTGAAAATTATGACTCACCTTTCAGTGGAAAAATTTTTGTAAATTCATGAGGAAAAAATAAAAAGTCAATTTATAGTAGTTGATGGTGTTATAAATCCAGAACAAGTTATACAACATTATAAAAATCAAGATTGGTTGCTTACATTTTAGAGCATGAAAGGTAGCAAAATTATATGATTTATAAATAATAAATCTTAAAGTAAATATAGGGAGATGACTTTTAATCTTCTAAAATTATCTTTATTCATTTTTCTTTCACCAAAATCAAGGTCCTATGAAATTGTATATTGAAATTTCTAGGGCCACATTTCTAGGGCAAGCCATATATTTTGGCTCAAAAGACTTAGAGGAGGGAGGGTGCACATCAATCTCTTTCTCTCCTCCTCTTACTCCAGTGTCTTTGAGTGTTTTTGGTTGGTGGGGTAGGAGTTTGATCTGGTTCTCAGAAACCTTCTTACACACTCTGCCTCTGTTTCATGGCCTTACTACTCTGGTGTGGGGAGGGGAACTGAAGGAGGGGAAGGTGTCACTCTTAGCCTGGTTTCATCTGCTGCTCGTGGTCTCCACTGTGGGTTTCCGTATAGATTATGTACATGGTTTTCTTGAATCAGTGGTCAGTTTCTCCCAGCTCACTCTGGCCCCAAGGACAGCCATGTTTCCATGCTCTCGAACCCCTCTGTTGGTGGGTGTTAACTCTGGCTGGCCTGAGTAGCCCTTTGGCTTTTGGTACATTCTCTTTCATTCCCTCCAAGGGCTATGGAGATCTAGAGCGAGTAGGTCTTCCTTTATTTATCCTTTTCATTTTTTAGGGTACCTTTCATGCCCGGGACTCCTTCAGTAAGCTCTCAGGTATCTGAACGCCCAGTCTCTGTATTTTCATGTGCTTCCAAACTGCCAGGGACATATATCAAACTAAGACAAAATTTATTTTCTCAGTGGGCTGACAGGTTCAATTCTTAACAAGCTTCCCACCAGGGAATGAAATGTCAGTCTTTCTCTCATGCAGGTATTCCCACTCTATACTACCTATTCTCATAGAGCTACCTCACTAACTGGAAATACTATATTCCTCATCAGGCTGACAATCCAGATGATTCCCTTCTGTCCACCTCCCCATCCCTTGTTCCTCTGTGTATTCTTTGTGATTCAACCAGTTGTACTGACTCCTACAAGAGGGTAGGGGATAAGGCCTAGCCCTACATGTTGGTAGCTCCCTAGAGCTCCTTTTATTGTTGGCCATGGGTATTAGTGTCAGTTCTGGGGTAATAGGAAAAATCTTGCTGGAATTAGGTTCTTTTGTGAATGATTAAAAGCCCAGTGACTTAAACAAAATAGAGATTATTTTTCACTCACATGAAGGGTCCATAAGCTTGTAGTCTAAGGCTGGTATGATGGTTCTTTTCCATGAAGTCCTCAGGGACCCAGGTTCCTTCCAACTTACCACTCTGTCATATCTAGGTTTTGGTCCTTGTTTTCATGGTCAAAGATGGTAATATCTATACTATAAGCAGGAGGTTGGTGAAATGGGTAAAGAATAGAAAAAGGCACTCACCTAAAGTCTCCTTTTAAAAAGTTTCCACAAAACTGCCACAGAATTCTTCCATCTACAGTCCACTTAGTGACTTGGCCTGTTGTAGCTACAAGGGATCCTGGGAAATAACGATTTTTATTGTGAATATCCCAGTGCCCAGCTAAGATTGACAGTGGAAGAATAGTGAGGGACAGCCAGCAGTCTCTGTCACTTCACTGGCCACTGTGACATCTTTGGAGCTATGTGCTAGCTTGTACCTTTACATTTATTTTTCATATATAAGTCACATATATACACTAATATTGAATGTCTGGAGGATGCATGGTATTTTATTAGATACTCTCAGGTGAATTGTATACAGTTAGGAGAAAAGTTAAATCTTTCAATAATGGTATCTGAGCCACTGATGGAAACAAAGCTTGAAGCTTATCTTTTTGACTAAAATTGTCTTGTCCTTTATAATTTTCATTTCTCTTGGAGAAAAAATAGAGCTGCCGTAAGTTGGTTGACATATAAGTGTGTTCAGTGTCACTCTCTATATTTAGGAAAGTGTCATGTCTTTTATACAGACTTCCAATTGATGTCAAAAGGGTGATTATATTTTATTAAATTTAAAGAGAGCATGTTTTATAATAGCACTATATCAGACATAGTAGTTTAACTATACCATAAATGGTTGTTAACTGTAGCTATTATAGTGTCACCATTTATTGGCTTTTGCATAAACCTGTTAGGTGATAAGTTTCATTTTCCCCCATCATACCTAACTGACACATAGTAAACAACACTTCCACATTCTTGAGCTCATATGCATTGACTGAGCTTTTAATTTGCTCAGGAGGTATAATACAGTGAATTAGAACTGTTGTCAAATCTTTTCCCCCAAGGTTAACTTGGAAAAAATATTTTTATAACAAAATCTTTATAGTACTTTGGAAGCAAGGCTTTTATATTGACTTGATTTGAGCTCTAAACTATTTTTATAGATTCCCAGGAGGAAGTTTCCCTACCTCCAGGGAAAATGATGGCCATTCTTAACCCTGGTGGTTTAAAAAAGTTGAATTATTAAACCATTAGACTAGGGTTCATATTGTGGTAGTTTTCAGTCAGATCCCTATTATATATGACAAAGTAATTGTAGGCTATATTCTGTAATAAAGGTATGTGGACATTATGTAGCAATTAGAATAAAACCTAAGACAAGGAACTAATTCAGGTATGTGTTTTAATTTTCTTCCTCACAAATTCAAGATTTTCACTTAAGCCTTTACCTTAAATCTATGCACATTTAACAAATTGAGTAAGTTATAGCTTTAAAAAACCAATTTTCTCTCTAATATAATTAGTGGGAATCCTTTTGCATTCTATAGGTATATTTTCATTAATTTATCATAAAAGCAATGCTCTTTTTGCTTTATTAGCTTATAATTGAAAAAAACACTGAAAGAACTTTTTTGAAGGTAGAGAAATAGAAGGATGGAAATTTTCTTAATGGGAAGATGGACTCACTCTCCTCTATCCCCATCTACCCTCCCTCTGATATGGAGTGTGTCTTACATGTGGTTTTAATAATGGTTAGTTGTATTTAACTCAATGAAAAATAATACTATGGCAACTTTATTTTGGACATGCATTACAAATCATTTCAATTTAATTCAATTTGATTGCAATGTCAAAATTTCAAACAGAATATGATATAGTTTTATATAAATATATATATATTTAACAGTGGTTTTGTAGAGACTATAATGTAGAAATAGAAGAATGTCACCATCAATTAAGCAGCAATCACATACACATGAGTCAAAGATGAGAGAACAGTCAGGCTGACAAATTTTCACTAGAATAAAATGAACTTTGACTTACACTTGAGCTCTTTATGTATCATACATTATGTAAAGCTGGACCTTAAATATAGGTGTAGCATTTAGTTATGAATTTTTCCACTAGCTATAATGTAAACAGTGGTCCCCAACCTTTTTGGCATCAGGGACTGTTTTCATGGAAGATAGTTTTACCACGGCCTGGGGGTGGGGTTAGGGGATGGTTGCAGGATGATTCAAGTGCATTACATTTATTGTGTACTTTATATCTATTATTATTCATTGTAATATATAATGAAATAATTATACAACTCAACATAGGTTGAGGACTCCTGAATTGTAAAGCACTTTGTATAGCATTTCCTAAACTCACTTAAACCCTAAAAGGGACTTAAGATGGAATTAATAGATTTTTCATAGATATTGGAGGATTCCAGTAAGTTTTTAAATGTTTGAAGTTTGGTCTGCATAAATCATTTGAATTTTTCTTGAAAAATTTTTCTTTGAAAAAGGACCTATTGCATCCGGCTCCCTCTTAAAACGGTGTTCAGCAGATTGCGTGTGTTCTGTTATAGGTTCACTACTGTGATAGACAAAGTGGCAAAGAGTATGTGACCTGTCTGACATTAGCCCCTGTGCAGATGACTTTCCATGCTATTGGAAACTCCATCGAAGCCAGCCATGACCAGGTATAATATGCCAGTGCCATTTTGCTGTGTTATGGCCCCGCTCAGAAATCAGAGGCAATAAAAATGGAAGCTATGTGCACACATACAGCTTTGCTTTCCTTAATGCATTATCTACTAGCACCATTTGCTAGAGTTTTGAAAAAACAAAATTGTTTGTGTTGGGACACTGATAATCCTAGAAGATTTAAATTATTTTAGACTTCTTATTTGTAGTCCATTATTAATTTAAATATAGAATTCTCTTATAAGGAAGAAATAATTGCCCTAGAAGTTATTTTTAATCTTTAATGATTATATATGAGAAGAAGGACCAACAAAACAATGTAGATAACACTAGAGTCTCACTATAATATACTCATTTGGTTCTGTTGAAGAAAGTTTTATAGAATGTACAGTCATGTATCACTTAATGACAGTGACGTGTTTTGAGAAATGTGTCTTTAGGTGATTTTGTTACTGTGCAAGCATCATAGAGTATACTTAAACAAAGCTAGATGACAGCCTATTGCACACCTAGGCTATATGGTAGAGCCTATTATTCCTTAGCTACAAACCTGTACAGCATATTACTGTACTGATCACTGTAGGCAACTGTAACACAACGGTGAGTATTTGTGTATCTAAACATATCTAAATATAGAAAAGGTACAATGAAAATACGGTATTATACTTTTGTGGGCCCACTATGGTATATGCAGTCTGTCATTGACTGAAACGTCATTATGCAGCACATGGCTGTATATAAAATAACCATGTGAATTTTCAGAACCATCAGCTTAGTCCCACAACCTGGGATATTATTGAAATGAAGTTCCAGTGTTATTTTTACTTTTAAAGTTTTATTCTGAAATAAAGCTAAAAATCTGTAAAATATATTGTTTATTAATTAAAAAATTCATTTGATTGTTTAAATAGCAGCTTGAGAATACATCCTGTTTATAAGATAATACAATCAATTAAAATAATCATCACATTAGACTAAACTAATGGTCTAGGTCATAGAATTTCTAGCCTGGAGTCAGAGTAAATAGACATACACAGTTTACTGTATGACTAACAAGCTATGCTTTCTAAATTAACCATTCACATACAGAACAATTACAACCCAATAACCCACTTTATATCCATTTTTCAGTCAATTTGAGGACTTCTAATAGTCTTACCTGACTAATCTTTTTGTTCTTCTAGTAGTGCCTCTTGCATGGGAAGGATAAATAGCCTGTCTTCTCAAACTCATAATTTATCATTGTTCAACTCAAGACCAAAGAAAACATTCTTAAGGGCACACGCCTCTCTAGTCCAATCAGTATTTGTTAGTTGGCGGGCGGTATTATGGTATTCAGGAATTGGTAGTCAGAAAATCTATCCATGGCATCAATTAGTTGTAGCTACCTGGGTGGATTTCTGTCACCTCCTTTTGACTCTGTTTCCTGGAATGTCAAACGAAGGAGTTGAGTTAGATGACTATAAGGTCCATGCCGGTCTACCATTTTATGATTCTATAACTAATCTTCCTGTTCCTGGTTGAATGAGCTTGACCAAAAATAAATAGTTACAGCATGTTGATCTGGAAAGCAACTTAGAGACCACTCCAGTGCTTCTCAGGGTTGTACACTGACATATGCCCTCGCTGCAGAAGAGAGTACAGTAGGGACCTGAGGGGCATAATGTAAACTAATGTACAGAAAGTTTTATGTTTCCTTGTATAAACTATAAATTAGCTATAGGCTAGGTGCTAAGGATACATGGGGAAAATGTTAGACATGGTTCCTGCTCGCAACTTCACCCCTTTGAATATTTAGCAAGTGCAGCATAGCTACCTCTATATCTGTCTCTCTATCATACTCTATGGTAGAAACAGCAAGAGCAGCCTGGGATACCCATTCTGCAAAGGTCTTCTGAGGCTGAGCAAAGAAATGGTGGAGTATATCAGTTACCCACACATCTGAGAAAAGCAACTCAGGCCAGGCGCAGTGGCTCACACCTGTAATCCTAGCACTCTGGGAGGCCAAGGCAGGAGGATCGTTTGAGCTCAGGAGTTCGAGACCAGCCTGAGCAAGAGTGAGACAACTAAAAATATAGAAAAAATTAGCCGGGCATGGTGGCACATGCCTGTAGTCCCAGCTACTCGGGAGGCTGAGGCAGAAGGATCGCTTGAGCCCAGGAGTTTGAGGTTGCTGTGAGCTAGGCTGACGCCATGGCACTCACTCTAGCCCGGGCAACAGAGTGAGACTCTGTCTCAAAAAAACGAAAAAGAAAAGCAACTCACTGTTAGCAGAGCTGGCATGTTGCTATAAAAGAGCACTGAACTGGGAATGGAGACTGGGATCAAACGCAGCTTTGTCGTGCATTAGCTATGGGATCTTGTTTCTTCACTTCTTTGCAAGCTGGCTTCTTATGTAAGATGACGAGGCTGGTTTAGACTTATGTCAAGTTTGTTTGCCAAGGTTCAAAATCCAGGGCTACTGTCTGCCCATATGACACCTTTACAAATTAGGGGGAAAAAAGTACCTCTTCCTCAAGGCATTTTACTACCATCTGGCAGAGTAATTTTTAATAGACAAATCCCCAGTAACTATAGTGCAAAAATGGTGCCCCATTGAGGTGTGCAATGTACAACCTGCACAACTGTACATAGGTTATACTGCATCTTCTGGAATGTCCATTATATTGAAGGGTAAGTAAATAAAGACATTTTTATATTAAAGCAAATATAAATGTAGATTACAAATTTGCATGAAATTTTAAGATAAAAAAGAAACTTTCAGGAAACGTTTTGATAACAGTCAATTTGATGAATGAATAAATGACTAGAGCCATGACAGGAATAATCATCCTGTGCATCAAAAATACTCCACTATGGTGGCCTCAGAGGTGCAAAGTGGGATAGTGGTGTGGTCAGTACTCTTCCAGTACCTGGAATATTGGGCTCCCTGGGTAAAGGAGACAGAGTAAACCTCCACTCCACACCCTCTGGCTTTTTAAAGTTGTGTTGCTGTTTTCTCCTCCCTAGCCTGAGGGTCTGTCTAGGCAGAAGGTACTCCTTTGCCATAGCAACATAAACTTGCTCTCTAAGGTGGAAAAGATGGACCACAAAATGCTTTTACACCCATTAATTTGTACATGATAGTAAATGGAAACATTTTAAATCAAGAAAAATTATTGTCTGAAAAAAGTGTCTGTGTTCCTAATCCATTTGAGCCAATATAGTTGAACAAACAGAATCTGTATTCTGAGAAAAAAAGAATTTGTCAAATTTCAAGGTAGTCCTTCTTATGAAACTCAGGTTGTTCTTCCTTGTGTAGAAAATAAAGACGAGAAATGGAAGAGCTCTCTAGTCTTGAGCCCTTATAGCTTATCTTCTTATTTTTTTAAAATTTGATTCTAGGAACTCAGTGAAGTAGAGACTGAGTGTATCACCAGGTGCTTACTGTGTTGAAAAGTAATAGAACAGGGACGGTTAGGTGAAATTTCTCTATCAAAGATTAGTATAGTTGTGCAAAATGGTCAGGACAAAGATTCAATGTCATCTATGTGCTGGTGTCCAAACTTAAGGAACTGTTAGTTCTTCATGACCCCTACCATACCTGCTCTCTCTCCTCTGTGTTTTCCTTTCCCCCATCCTGGTGGATGTCACCACCACCGTCCTGGTTGCCCAGGCCCTCCTGGGAGCTGTCCTTGACTCCCCACTCCCCCACATGTTACACCCAGTCCCAGTATCTCTTCCTCTGCATTACATCTCTAATATAACCACTTTTCAGCACGTCCAATGTTACCATTCCAGTTTAAGTCACTATCATTTTTTAACTCAGATGACTGCAGTAGCCTCTAAACTAGCTTCCTTTTTTATGTTCCGGCAAGTGTTAACAGCTCTTGGTAGTGTTAAACAGCTCTTGACGCTGGAAATAACCGGGCAGGATGCGGAGAGTCGGAGAATTGTCTTTATTCCACCTGCACCCTCAGCCGTCTTCTGTTCTTCTGACTCCCCCTTCCCTGTTCTCCTCCTGCTTTTATACCTTTGGTAGGACTCCAAAAGCGTCCAATCAGCAACAAGCGTTAACAGCCAATCAGCAACAAGCATTAACATCCAATCAGGAACAGTAGGATTCAAAAAGTAACCAGTCAGGATCGCGCAAGCAGCCCGGCCGGAGGACAGGAGCAGGCCCGGAGCATAGAGCGCGGGCCCGGACCAGCCGGTGCGGTCCGCCTACGAGGCCCGGCTCCAGCAGTGCGCACCCGCGCACCCGCACACCCGCCCGCCGCTGCCTCCAGCCTGCTCCGCACAGCACCGGCCCGCGGGGATGCGGAGCCGCAGGGAAGCGGCGAGCGGCCGCGTCCCAACCCCGACGGTCTTCCCCATCAGTCACACTCCCATTCTCTCCTTCTCCAACCTTCTTGGAAGCACAGTCTTCACTTGTTGTGGCATCTTCAGCACCTCCCATTAATTTCGCAACCCTCTGCCATCTGGCAACTGCTCTCACCAAGGTTATCGATGATGTCATTATCTCGCAGGACATCTCTTCTCCATCATCCACTGCTGCTTGTCCTCCTTATGCTGCTTAAGTGCTGGTGATAGAGCCTAAGGAGCTGCATTTCCAGCCAGCATCCAGAAGGATTCTTATGTCCCTGGACTAGGGGGAATCGAATTTGAATTGAATTTGACTACAGTTGAGTCACAAACTGAATGGCGCCGTTAGAATGTGAATAAAGGAAAAGAAGAAGGAACAAAGGGAGGAAAAGTTAGAAATGGCAGGGGAAAGAGGCCAAGAATTTTCTTAAATATTCTTGAAAATATTATTAGGAAGAATGTTCTGAGAATAATCTTGAGAAAAGTATTCTGAGAATAAAAGGAACACAGTAGTGATAGAGTCAAATTGCAATGTGAAGAGAGAGGGTGATACTGCGAGAGAAGATGCAGGTGTTCAGAGATAGGAGGAAATAATGTTATAAAAATGAAACTATATTTGTATGATTTAATAGAAGGCAAAGTAGCTCCTTGACAGGAAAAAATAATGGAGTCACTGTACTACATAAATTCTACTTGAAGTGTGTTCATGAAGACATTTATCATAATCTTTCTGGGTCAGTGAAATACAAATGATGTTCCTTTTATTAGCTACAGTAGGCTTCAGTGTCAAAAGGCATTCAGATTATGTTCACATTACACTCTAACAGGAAAATCAATCAGTTCCCTAGATAGGTATTAACTATAAAACAGTAGAGCTTTCCAAAATATGAAATTTACCTGGTTTGTCGGACCAAATGTTCTTTCCTAGTAGACATATGACCTTTCTTTGAAAAGCTTTGTCCTTATTCAGCTGTCATGCATGTGATTACAGTAGAGTTTCACTATAATCCAACCTATTCCAATTCAGATTTTAGGGTTAAAAAGTTCCATCTTGGACTCTATTCAAGAAAATGAATCAGAAGAACTTTCAGAAGAACTGAAATACAACATCGACACACCCATTTTATAGCCCCACACTGTCTAATATGATTGCCATAGCCACCCAGGGCTACTTAAAGTTAAATATCATTACAATTAAATAAAATTAAAAACTTAATTGCCCCACTATCCTAGCCACCTTTGAAGTGTTCAGTTGCCACATGTGGCTGGTGGCTACTTCAATGGACAGTCAGCTAAAGAGTATTTCCATCATTGTAGAAAACTCTGTTGGACAACATTGACACACACACACAAACACACCGTATAGTCATCAGTTAAGGACCATCAGAATAGCACTAAAGTAAAATTTCTATAGCAGTGCAGGAGCCATACACCAAACTTTAACCTCTATATCCTAGTTTTAATTTATTTGATCACCAGGTTGTCTTATTAAACTAATATGTATTATTAAGATAATCCCCTCAAGTGTATGCCAGTCATTAGTTACTGAACTGAGTTACTAACGGATGTCGTATCATCTTTTTCTATAAAAAATAATTTGGATACTACCAACATCACCCCTCATAACTCTGCCTGGCCCTGCGGACCCAGGAACCTCAAGCTGGTCCACAGCACCTGTTCCTTATTGCACCAAAATGCAGAGTCATAAAATGAACATCAGCCTGTCATTACTTAAACTTTTGATATTTTGTTCATCATGGATTTTTTGCATTAATTTTGATTTTTAACATATTTCATTAACATATCACTGCTTTTGATTACCGAGTTTTTTGGTGTTCCTTCAAATTTGTGCCCTAGGGCCTCATTGCCTTATGCTAATCTTGGTCCTGTGCTGAGAGATTATCATGAGGCTAACTCCTATTCCCTATGGCTAGAGCCAAGAAAATGAGATGATGGAGCCGTGGACCTTAGGATGAAGGAAAAAGTCAAGGGAATTCCTATCTGTGTAAGTGGGGAGCAGACCCAGTGTTGTAGTCTGAATGTGTCCCCCAAAATTCATGTGTTTAAACCTAACCCCTAAGGTGATGGTATTAGGAGGGGAGGCCTTTGGGAGGTGATTTGGTCATGAGGGTAGACCTGTCATGAATGGGACTAGTATCCTTATCAAAAGGACCCCAGAGAGCTGCTTTGTCCCTTCTGTGATGTGAGGACACAGCAAGAAGACTGCTGTCCGTGAATGAGAAACTGAGCTCTCACCAGACACTGAACTGATTGGTGCCTTAATCTTAGACTTCCCAGCCTCCAGCACTGTGAGAAATGAATGCTTGTTATTTATAGACTACCCAGTTTATGGTATTTTTGTTACAGCAGCTGGAACAGACTAAGACGTTAACTTGGAGACACCGGCGGAAGTGAGAGGGCAGGGACAATGATGACCACAGACAGCCTTTGTGAAAGGCCATGGCTGAAAGGCTTCTGGAGCGATGGGATCTGAGGACCAACCCAGGGAACAGACTACATTTCTACGTTGTCATTCTTTGACTTTATTTTCAAGTCTTCAGTAAACTTTGTTAGATTCCACAGTGATTTTGGGGGCGGAATTAAGAAAGAAACCAGTGACCACAGGAGGGACAAATTGGCCAGGAGAAAGCTGCAATAGCAAGGAAAACAGTTACTTCATTGAACAGATATATATGAAGAAAAAAAAAAAAGGAAAGCAAAATCATGACGTTATGCAAGTCACATGCATGACCTTTATATTCCCTTGACACTGATTAAGATTCTAAGTCCTACAGGCCCCCAAACTCACGCCGAGATGCAGGAGCCAAACCTAATGGTAAAACCACACACTGCGGTCATTAGATAACTAAGTCAAGTGAGGTCTAGAATGAAGGAAAAGGCAGACTAAATAGAAAAAGAAATTACTGAGATTTATGAAATCAGATAAAATAGTTGGTACCTAGAATCATAGCCTAAAGGAAAAACCACCTGGGTTTAAAATGTGGAAACAGGGAAACTTCAGAAACATCAAAGGTTGGATTGATGTGAACTGGAGCGTATTTATAGTCCTTCAGTTTCCACAGGCAAACATGCTAAGAGTCACCAAAAGACTAGATGCCTTACTAGAAATTATTGAGGCTTTATATTAAATAAGAAATACCAAAAAAAAAGTTGGTTACATATTGAATAAGTTTTTATGACATTTAAATCATATTTCTGAACTTAAATCAATGTCAGCAGAAACAATGATATATATTAGACAAATTGTACCTACTGTACCTGGAAGGGCTTCATGGGCAGACATTAGAAGGTGGAGCACACAGGGCATGACCTAAAATTCATTTATAGGAATTTTCATAAGTTCAAAGACACTTCCTAAGTGGAAATTAAAGATTGCTATAAGTATTGTTTAGACCCCTTAGAATACAAACAGTACATCACTTCTATATGTCCAGAAGGGAAACCGTGGAGAAGCTGGGAGCTGTGGAGAAGCTGAGCAGAGCACTATAGAGTGAGAAGTGAAAAGCAATACCTCCAACAACATATGTTCCCTGAGAATCCAAATACTTGTTATGACTCAGAATGGGGTCCTAGATCCTGACTGTCTGAATATTAAAGTGAAAAGTGACAACTGTTATTAGAAATCCCAATGGAAGAGTATTCATGTTAGGATAGACCCACCTGCAGTATATAAGAGGATAAATAAACAACACATATCCTTGACAACCGACAAAATGCCAGGAGCCAGGTCCTAAAACAGAATAGGACCCAGAACGGATGATTTATCTACATCTAAGATTTGACTTGAAATCTATTTCCTCTCTATATTCTTTGCATATGTTCCTACTATGAGAACCACACAATACAACCTGGCTGCACCTAGTAGAGAAAAATGGGGATTTTTCTCAGTGTCATCGGAATGACACTGCCTATAATTTGTGACATATATATTCCTGCTTGAGTTAAATGTTTAGCAAATTGTACTTAGTTCTTCTTCTGTAATGTGTTTTCACTTACTGTCAATGAATGACAGCAAAATAAAATTCATACGATTCAGAATTAAAGAGCCCCTCTGGAGAATGCTAAAAATGATACCCCCAGCTGACAGCAACTCAAATTCTAGTGGGTTGGATTAGTCTAGAATGGGTAGAGTAATTAAGCCGCATATCTGACTTAAGTGCTAGCCACTTGAACTAGAATCATCTGGAGTGCTTGTTAAAAGACACAAATCTCTAAGGCCTACCCCAGACTGCCAAATCTGGGTTTAGGAATCTGCCTGTCAGCAACTTCCCCAGGTGGTTCTTAAGCAAACAACTATGGGTGGAGCTTGTATTTTATAGCAGATAAATGAGGGCATTCCCAGTAAGAGAGGGCATTGAGATCTGAAATTTCTGCCTTTCTAAAAGAGGTCGAGGTGGGGGAGCCCCCATCAGCCCCCACAGCTGGCCTTTGAGGACCAGATGACACCTGTCCCCTTGAGTAAAGCCCAGGACTTTCCCAAATAAGTAGAAGAAAATGGCTGCCACCAGCACCTATAGTGTGGCCAGATGGAAACCCCTAATACCTCCATTCTTCAGATTTTAATCAGCCCCCCAAGGAAATCCATATGCAAGGTCCTAGGGAAACCTCCCTCCCCACCCAGTCATCCTGTAGGATGGAAACCCCCTCAGGGATGCCACAGACCCCTACAGCTGTACAGCTGGAATGTCTGGGGAAAGAACTACTTCAAATGCTGGGAAATAGGGCTTGCTACAGGGTTTGTTCTTTAACCCAGATATAACAGGAGCATCTAATTAACCACCCTCAGAAAGTCTTTTTCTGTGCTCTTGAGAACCACTGGCCTGTACCCCAAACATAGGAAACCTCAAATATGTGTTAAATGTTTTTGCATTAAAGAAAATAAACTCCTTAGTTAAAAATAAACAATAATATACCAATGTCAGTTTTTTTAGCTTTGACAAATATTCCGTGATAATTAATGTAAGATGTTAACAATGAAGGAAACTGAATGAGAGGTATATGGGAACTCTTTGTACTTGCTTTGCAATTTTAAGTTTGAAATTAGTCCAAAATAAAAAGTTTATTAAATATAAATAAACAAATGAAAACCACCCGCTGTAGTAGCCTGCAGGTCCCCCAGGTGGGCATGTCTCATCTCACTTCTTTTTCAAATTCTGGCCTGTCACATGGGGGCTCAGCCTCCATGAGTGGGAGCTTCTCTCACTCATCAGCCTTCAGGATGAAGTTCTGGCACTGGCTTTCCTTCCCTAGTGGGGCTGTTTACATGTGCCTTTGCTCAGTCATTTGTGTCAGCATATCCAGGCTGCTGTTTCTTGCCCCTGTCCTCTCGGCTCCATCTCCTGGGAAACTATTTCCCTCTAGTTAAGACCCTAAGATTGAAATCATGCGGAATTGATTTGCCTATGTCTAAGATTTGACTTGAAATGTATTTCCTCTCTGTTTATATTCTTCGTGTGTATACCTACTATGAAAACCACACAACGCACTCTGGGGAGGTGAGATTAAAGAAATAAAGATTTTAAGCTCATCACCTTTACTTGAAATACTTTTTTTTTCTTTTGGAAAGTGGGTTCCTTAAGTTCCTTAAGTTATGCTCCACCGTGCTTATTTTCAGACGTAACTATTAAGAGGAACAATTTTTTTTACTTTGCGGTGAGTATTGAGCCTTTTTTAAACACCTCGTTAAAAGGATATGAAGGAGGCAGAGGGAAATATTCTCTTTGTGAGGGAGCTCTGAATGGAGTGCATTGTGTGAGGCTAAAGGAAAACTTCACTTGGGTAAGATTTTAATCATATTCTTCCATATTGTGCCAGAGGAGCTGACAACCTATATTTTACTTCTCAAAAAAGAAAATACAAGGCTCAACTTATTTCTGATGCAAAACTCAGGTGCTCCTAAAAGAACAAGTGGAATGAAAGATTTCCTTTTTTGCTTTCTTCTCTTTCAAAACCGTTAATCCATTGTTTGGTTGGAAACAGTTGATGTGGTGTGCAGTATCCAGGAACATAAGAACTGACCACTTATTTATGCAATCTATTAAACACCCTGTGCTTGCCTAAAGCTGTGAGAGGCATAGCCTGTGCCAGTGCAGTATTCAATCCAGAACTCCGACATACGTTAAATTAGCTTCAGTAGAAAGCAGTGGTTCCTAACCAGGAGTGATTTTGTTCCCCAACCTCTGACATTTGGCAATGTTTAAACACATTCGATTATGACCATTATGGCAATTATAACAACTATGGGAACAGTGATGTAAATAATGCTGCTGGCATCTAGTGGGTAGAGGCCAGGGATGTCACTAAACATCCTACAGTCACGCCTGTAATCCTAGCACTCTGGGAGGCCGAGGTGGGAGGATCGCTTGAGGTCAAGAGTTTGAGACCAGCCTGAGCAAGAGTGAGACCCCATCTCTAATAAAAATAGAAAGAAATTAGCTGGACAACTAAAAATATATACAAAAATTAACTGGGCATGGTGGTGCATGCCTGTAGTCCCAGCTACTCGGGAGGCTGAGGCAGAAGGATCTCTTGAGCCCAGAGTTTGAGGTTGCTGTGAGCTAGGCTGACGCCACGGCACTCTAGCCTGGGCAACAGAGTGAGACTCTGTCTCAAAAAAAAAACAAAAAAAAACAACTAAACATCCTACAAAGCACAGGACAGCTCCCCCAAAACGCAGAATTATTCTACCTGAAATGTCAACAGTGCCAAAGTTGAGAAACCCTGAATATAATGTAATTAATGCAGTGCACTCTGTGTGATACAAATGAGGTGCTCTAGAAGAGCAAAGAAAGAAAGAAAGGTCATGGCCCAGCGCAGTGACTCATGCCTGTAATCCTAGCATTCTGGGAGGCCGAGGTGAGAGGATAGCTTGAGGTCAGGAGTTCGAGACCAGCCTGAGCAAGAGTGAGATCCCGTCTCTACTAAAAATAGAAAAAATTAGCTGAGCATGGTGACATGCGCCTGTAGTCCCAGCTACTCGGGAGGCTGAGGCAGGAGAATCACTTGAGCCCAGGAGTTTGAGATTGTTGTGAGCTAAGCTGATGCCATGGCACTCTAGCGCAGGCGGCAGGGTGAGACTCTTTTCTAAAGAAAAGAAAGGAAGGAAGGAAGGCTGGAAGGAAGGAATAAAGGAAGGGAGGGGGGAAGGGAGGAGGGAAGAGAGGGAAAAGAAAAGAAAGAAAGACACATATGCAAGTGGGATGATGATCAGAGGTTTTAAGAACTCTTCAAATGGCTTTTTCTGTGGTCCAGGGTTCCAAATTTTTTTACTGAATGTCTTAGAAGTCATCTAGGGTCCCTAAATATCGTATCTCTCTATTTCAATCACTAAGTAGTCAGTGAAAAGTGTTGCTTGGCCAAGTAACTCAACATCTCTGTATTTCAGTTTTCTATGCTAGAAAGTGACAGATTTGATTCAGAACCCCCAAGGTCTTTCCTGGCTTTGAACAAGTGACAATTCTCACTTTAACTCTCTACTTGGTGACCTTGTAATCCATAAGACATGATTCTCAGTCTTCTGTGGGTAATATACTACTTTGAGAACCTATCTTCCCCAACATGCATGGAACACAACATTTTGTTTATAATTTCAAGATATCCCCTGAACTCCGTCTCTGGACACCTCTAAGAGAACACAAGCCTCAGATTAAATATTTCTGCTCCAGATGTTCCTGAGCCACAAAATCTTGTGTCTAGTCTACCTCATCCCTTGGAACTGATCCAGTTGTGTTCCCCAAACTACCAAACTCTCTCTTCCATGCCATGCTCACCAGTCTCACTACTGCTTCACCAAAATTATTTTAGCTAATCTCATGGCTTTATCAAACTCCAGTTCATTTACCAGATGCTCTAACCCATGAGGATGGACTATAACTATTAAATATGAAAAATGTCTGATTTAGACTCAAAAGTTTAGTCTATTATATCTTAAATAAGAAGCAGAGCAATTAATCAAAGTATGCACCTAAACTATTGGCATGGTTTTGCCATCTTAACGGTAGCTTGTTTATGTCAGCAGCAAAGGCCTTTTGACTGAATCCAAATTGTATAGAACAGATCCTTTTTATTAATTCCCTTTACAAAAATAAAGGGATTATTCTGTGAAGTTTGAATTCAGTTGCGGGGCCACACTTGGGGATCTGGAGGGCCACATATGGCCTTAAGGCCACGGGTTCCTCACCCATGAAAGGGTCTAGGATTTGGAATACACATTTATACTTTTTTAAAAAATTATTGAATAGAGATGGGGTCTTGCTGTTGCTCAGGCTGGTCTCGAGCTCCTGGCCTCAACAATCCTCCTGCCTTGGACTCCCAAAGTGCTAGGATTATAGGTATAAGCCACCGCACCTGGCCAGGAATATACATTTAATTGTTCGGTACATGATCTCTTAGTGAGAATTACCAGTGTTTATGCTGTGACCATAAACCTTGAGTCAGAATTCCCTGGGATGTTGGTGACCTACCAGCAATCATTGCAGATACATACAGATACGTTTTTATTCTTAACTGTGGTCAGCTCCAGCAGTTCATTTTCAATGGTGGAATACATGGGCTGAGACTATGTAAATATCAAATTTTTTACCTACTAATTTTAGCATCCACTGATGTTTCTTGGCTCAACTAATCATTCCTTTGATGGTTGCAAAATGGTGATTTTCTAAACCTAAAATTCTTTTTATTTATTTGTTGGAATTCTACTGTAAGAAAACCTTTTTCTTCTCCCCATTTATTTATCTATATTTATATATAGTATGGACACATGGAATACTAGTTTATTCAATGGGTTATAATTTGTTACTATCATTATTTATTTTGAAGCTCACATTGTCTCAGATTTCTCCAGTGAAAGCCCTATTGAAGCTAATTCTCACATCCTTTTAACTTGACCCCATCATTCTTTGATCACTTTCTTACTTTCTAGCACAAGATATTCCACGATCATCTTACACTTTCTCTGTCCCAGCCTTGGGATCAGCCATTTCTCTAGGAAGCCCTGGTTCATTTTAGTGAAGCATGGTATTTAAATACCAAGATCTGGGCATTAGGTGTGCTCATGGCTATTGGAGGGTTTCTGCTGCTCCTAGGACCTCTCAGTGGACAGAGCTGAGGAATATACGTATGTACCTATACATACTGTTGTCCCTCAATATCCGTGGGTCATTGGTTTCAGGACCCCTCACAGATACCAAAATCCACAGATGCTAAAATGATGTAGTATTTGCATATACCCTACACAATTCTCTCATATGCTTTAAATCATCTCTAGATTACTGATAGCACCTAATAAAATGTAAATGCTTTGTAAATAGTTGTTACACTGTATTGTCTAGGAAATAATGACAAAGATTAAAGTCTGTACACATTCCTTACTGACACAATCATTCATTTTTTGTTCAATATTTTCATTCCACAGTTGATTGAATCCATGGATGCAGAACCCACAGATTCAGAGGGCCAACTAAATATGTGAATACATATGGACATTTTTATTTGCTTCTATATATCAATATCCAAATATGTGATGAAAACCACGAGTTCACACTGATACCTGCAGTCCCAATCCAATAGCACAGGTACATTCCAGTTTTCTCTCTTTTCATAATTATAACTTCCTTCTCTCACAGTGAGAAACCAAATTCCCATTATCTTCAGTATATTCACTTATTGGTTTATTTCCCCTTCCACTTACAAATAAACTACTAATCTCCCATTGGTGCTACCATCACAATCCCTCAATCTCCTGTGGTTGTGAGCAACCTCTTCACCCTTTCCTGGCTCTGACACCCTGTGTGAGCCCACGGCCACTGCCCCCATGTGGGCACCGTCCTCACCCTTCTTGGCTCCAACTCCTGAACTTGGGTTGCTGTGGATACCACCAAGCCCAGATGGAGATACCCTTCTCACTCCACTTGGGCTACAGGACCTCATATGAGGTATGAGGCTGCCCATCCTGCCAAAGACTTCCCTCCCTCTGCCCTTCCTTATAACTTTGAACTGAATTATTCAGGAGAGAGGGCAGGAAGGCACACATCAATTAAAATATCTTTGAGACAATTTGGAGCATAAGTATACCTATTTTATAGCTCCTTAGGACAGCCTAAAAGGTTCTTCACAATCTCATCCGGTCTACTTATAGTAGAGTCAGGTGTGTACATTGTCAGAGTGTGTTCTTAATGTACAGGTGCATGCTTTCCATCTATAAGAGGAAGCCTTCATTTAAAATGCTACTGTGGAGCAGAATATTCATTTTCATAGATACATGCCCTTATAAAAAGAAATCTCTGTTTATTGGAGTCAACATGATATTTAGTATCCGGGGTAAAAATTTTTTTAATGATATCTCCTAAAATGATCTATGAGTTCAATTCATAGCAATTAATTGATGAATGTTGCCACATAAGCCAATAATATTATGGAGAAGCACTTGGGTAAAAAGTATTTCTCCTTCAGAATGAATTGCTATATGAGGAATCACCATATCTAAAAGAAAACAATGTTAAAGAGTCCCAAAGCACTACTGAAAAATGAAAAACATTACTATGGTTGAAAGATATTAGAAAGAAGAATTAGAAATATAAGTGCCTATAACTACTTCAAGAAAATGTATATAATTTATGGCAATGGTGGCCCAGGCTACATATACATAGACTAAGAAAGAAATAAAGATACATGTGTATATGTATATCCTCCAAAATGCATAGAAACTGTGAATATTTTGAACATTTGTTTCCTAAGGCTAAGAAGAGATACAGCATTAAAAATAATAGAGTTTTTCCATCAAAGTGACATACAATCACTATAGAAAATGTAACAGAGCAGAAAAAGAAAAGTAGTAATCATATATAACTAGCACCCAGATTTAACTTCTTATTAATATTTTGGTATATTTAATTAGATCATATTATTTGTTTTCAGAAATGGGATCATGCTATACATACTGTTTATATTTTGAATTTTTTTGTAATGATGCATCAAACATATTACCCATCACATTGGATATTTAATGACATTATAATTTTAATGACTATATATTATTTTGTTGTATAGATACACCATAATTTATTTAACCAATTTTCTATTATTGAGTATTAAAACAGTTTTTAATTTTGGATATTAAAAATGATATTGTAATAAACATCTATATATAAATTTTTGTTCATGTTTATGATTATTTCTTCTGAATAAACTTTCAGAAGTAGAAATTGAGTTGCTGGAGCAAATAGTATTAATGTAAAAAATTGTGTTAATACCATAGTTGGTTTTTTTTTTGTCATAAATAGAGATGGGGTCTCACTCCTGCTCAGGCTGGTCTCGAACTCCTGACTTCAGGTGATCCTCCCACCTTGGCCTCCCAGAGTGCTAGGGTTACAGGAGTGAGCCACCACACCTGGCCAATACCATAGTTTTGATTATATATAAATCAATGGGATATGCAGAAAAAAGTAATATACTTTCATGAAGTATGTGACAGTTCATAAATATAATTAATTTGATTTGTTAGCATTTTGGTTGAATTGTGTGCTTAACAATCTCTAGGAAACCAAAGAACAAACTGTCCCCCAATAGTGTCAGAAAAACAGAATTACTACTTTGGTTCTGGGTCCAAGGGCCTTCCTTAGCTTTTATAGTAATAAAGAAATTATTGCCTCATATCATACTGGCAGAGTAAAATATTTATTTTGGAATATCTGCTCTCTATCTGGCAGGGCTTTGACATTTAAAACCCTTTTCAAAATATTTCAGAACCACAAAGTACAATAAGCTTTGACTAAAGAATTAATTGAGCTTTTCTTTATCCCTACTGTTTGATCAATTTTTTAACAGCCAAAAAAAATGTGGTACACAGAATACAGTTAACTATTAGTTTTGAATAATTTGCTTAAAGGCAGACTGGACCAGAGGACCTCTTGAAATTCTTTACAGCTCAATAATTCCAACTTTTATATTCAATGAGCTTTAACTTGGAGGACTTGCTCAACCAAGCCCTTTCCTCTTTACCACATATTTTCTTCATGTTTTAATTTTTCTTTTATATTCAGAGGGTGTCTGCCAACACTCCACTGGTATAATTATGGCAATGTTTTTATGTGAACATTAACAGTGAAGGAAACAAAGGAGCAGAACTCCAAGTTCAGAAATGCTTATACTGTCATGAGCAGGAAACATTCTTAGAACATTAAAAAAAATTAAGTCCTGGTTTAAAATCTGACGTAATGTGACTATACTTCAGAGTACAAGGAAATTTCTCAAATGCTTAAGCCTTAAAGTGCAAGGGAAAATCAGTGCTCTTTTTCACACAAAACCTTCTACAGGAAACATGAAAGAAAGACTATCACAATGTTATGTTTATCTCTAGTTTATCAAACTATCAAACGATCATTTTGTAATTTAACAAAATTCTTGTTTTCCATATGAGTATATTGCTCTAACATACTCTATAAATAATTTATGTTCACTTGTTTGGTTATTTAGTTGCTACAGGTTGCTGTGGGGTGGGGGAAAGAGAATCCATGTCTAACACTATAATGTTTACTTGTTGACTCCCCAATATCCATGGCCCTCTTAACATTTCCCAACAGCCCTTACTTCTCTTGGAGGTCTATTGCTACCCTACCCGCAACTATCCCATTTCAGGGGTGGAACAAATGACATGTAGTGGGCCAAAAAGAACATTCTATTGCGCTGACTGCAGTCATTACATCAGGCATGGGTCTGTGGTCTAAGCCAAGAATGGATGTCAGGATTTTTGCTGGCAGTTCTAAAACACATATTTCTTTCTTTCCGCATAGCGTACGATGTGGCTGTAAAGTCAGAACTGCTATCCTCTCTTTGCCACCGTGTAGGATGTTAACCTTAGAATGAATCCAACACACAAAGAAGGGAAAACAAAGAAGATTAAAGAGAAATTTAACTCTCATTGATCCACACTTGAAAGAATAAATTCCCTTTATTGTGTAGGGCAGTTTGAATTAAGCTCTCGGTTACTTACAAGTGAATTTATCCTCACTGATGCAGGATCTCAGAAATGGATATGGCCTTGGGAAGCATGGAAGAAGCCAAAGGATGTTGGCCTTCTCCAGGAACAATGCCTTTCAAGAACTTCTTGGTTTAGGAAGAGTCTAAGGGGAAGTTTGAAGAGAGGAGAGGTCAACTCCACATATTTTAATTTCAGCCATCCTTACTGACTTTTTGCTCAGTTGTTCTATCCATTATTGAGAGATGTGTTTAAGTCTCCAAAACTGATTGCGAATTTTTCTATTTCTGCCTTTAGTTCTGTCAGATTTTTGTTTCATGTATTTTGAAGCTCCGTTATTAGGTACATAAACATTTAGAATTGCTATATTTTACTGACACAAAGACATTTTTGTTATTACAAAGTCTCTTGTATCTAGTAATACTTCTTGTATTGAAGTCTATTTTGTCTAATATTAACAGAATCACTCCAACTTTCTCCAGTTTTTTGTGGTATATATTTTTTCTATCCTTTTACTTTGTATTTTTGCATTTAAATTGCATATCTTGTAGACACCTTATAATTGGTTCTTAATTTTTTATCTCAGTTTGACAATCTCTGCCTTTTGGTTGTTTAGTCCATTTGCATTTACTATTGCAAGGAAAGAGTTAATACAGCAGATGTGTTTTATTCACTTCTTGCTTATTTCTGTAGCAGTGGTAGTGATTCTTGGTCTAATGCTAAGAACTAAATTACTGTAATGTTTACATAGTTACTAGATAATGTTGTTATTCCATTCACCCAAACCCATGGGAAAAGATGAACCAGGTGGTCAGGAGATTTAAAGCAAACATGAAGATTCATGATGTGAACATGGTGTCTGGTTTGGGGTCTGCTCCATGGCTGCTGATGTGGCAGTTATGTGTTAACATTACGAGTTCTCTTTAAGAATTTTGAACTCTAAGATCCAAATGGGCTTTCCTGGATGGAGAAATCTTGCATATGTCTCTACAATTTGAAGCTGGAGAGAAGACCACACCAATATAGTCCTCATAGAAAGAGGGAGGATTCAGAAGCCTATACACGATCTCTCTAGCCTTTGTCTAGATATATCTTTCTCTTGCTGTTCCTGCACTATATCTTTGGCTGTGATAAATATCCACCATTAGTTTAACTTTATACTGAGTTTTGTAAGTCCTTCAGTGAATTGCTCAACTAGCGGGTGATTGTGGGACCCTTGACATGGATATAATTATTGAGATGGTTTTATTTAGATCTGCTGTTCTATTTATTATTTGTCTCAGTATTTTTTATTTCTCTGTTCCTCTTTTCATGCCTTGGTTTGTGTTAATCAATTATTATTTTATTTTAATATATAATCTGTTCTCCTTTTTTTAGATTTTTAATTTTAATTTTTATTTTAGAGACAAGCTATCACTCTGTTGCTCAGGCTGGAGTGCAATGGCACAATCATAGCTCACTGCAGCCTTGAATTCCTGGGCTCAAGTGACTCTCCTGCCTCAGCCTCCCAAGTAGCTGGGACTATAGACATGTGCCACCATGCCCAGCTATTCTTGAACTCTTGGCTTAAGCAATCTTCCTACTCTGGCCTCCCAAAGTGCTGGATTATAGGCATGAGCCACCATGCCCAGCCAAATTTGTTCTTTTTTAATAGTTTCCACTCTACTTAGGAGATTTCCTACCTGCTCACCACCCCTCATATTTCCCTGTAATTCTTAGAATATATTTTCTTTTAATTCTTTGAACATTTTAATAATAGCTGCTTTGAAGTCTTTTTATGCTAAATTTAACACCTGGATTCACTTCCATTCAGTTTCAGTTGATTATCTTTTTGCCTGTGTATATAGGTCACACTTTTCTGATTTTTTGAATGTCTAGTAAATTTTGCTTGAAAACTGGACATTGCAGATAACGTACAGTGGCTTTAGAATCTGTTGTGTTCTGAAGATTATTAGTCATTTCTTCTATTAGGCAATTGGAAGGTAACGTACCTGGGATCAAATTATAAACTTTGTCTTCTCTACTATTATTCACCTGCTAGTATCTTTGCTCTATTTTCATAGCCAGCTGCTGTGGGGTTTTTTGTTGTTGTTGTTGTTTTTGAGATAGAGTCTCACTCTGTTGCCCAGGCTAGAGTGCCGTGGCGTCAGCCTAGCTCACAGCAACCTCAAACTCTGGGCTCAAGCGATCCTTCTGCCTCAGCCTCCCGAGTAGCTGGGACTACAGGCATGCGCCACCATGCCCGGCTAATTTTTTCTATATTTTTTTAGTTGGCCAATTAATTTCTTTCTATTATTTTAGTAGAGATGGGGTCTCGCTCTTGCTAAGGCTGGTTTCGAACTCCTGACCTTGAGCGATCCTCCCACCTCGGCCTCCCAGAGTGCTAGGATTACAGGTGTGAGCCACCGCGCCCGGCCTGTGTTTTTAAAACTCTGGCCCTTTTGGGAGTTTTCCTCTTTTCCTGAATAATCTGTTAGTCAACCAAATATTTATACAGAGAATATACTCAGATTTTATGGCCTCTCTGTGATTTCCTTGCTTCTAGGGATTTCTTTCTAATTTTCAACTTCTTTGCCAACCTTGGACTCTGTCCAATTATACCTCAAGCTTGTATGGCTTTAGCTTTCTGCTACCTGAGCAGTATATTATTGGGGAACACACTCGGTTGAAAAGCAGGAAATTCACAGGTCTGGCTGTGTGTAACTCTATTCTTTGAGAGTAAAATTGTCTCTTGTCTCTGCCTGCTTTTTCACTATACTCCTTAGGTCTCCCCCAGGCATGCATAGTATAGTTAGTAAAATTGATCCAATGAAGTTTTAATTTCAGATATTTTTTTTTGTTTTTTTTTTGTTTTTTTTTTTTTTGAGACAGAGTCTCACTCTGTTGCCCTGATTAGAGTACCATGGTGTCAGCCCAGCTCACAACAAACACAAACTCCTGGGCTCAAGTGATCCTCCTGCCTCAGCCTCCTGAGTAGCTGGGACTACAGGCGTGGACCAGCACGCCTGGCTAATTTTTTCTATTTTTAGTAGAGAGGGGTCTCACTCTTGCTCAGGCTGGTCTGGAACTCCTGAGCTCAAGCAATCCTCCTGCCTTGGCCTCCCAGAGTGCTAGGATTACAGGTGTGAGCCACCTTGCCCCACCCAATCATGATTATTTTAAAATCACTGCTATCTCCAACCTCTGAATCGTTCTTGGGTATACTTCTATTGTTTGTTTTTCTCTTGATTTTTAAGTCACATTTTCCTGCATTTTCACATATTTTGTAATTTTGATTGTATTCTGGATGTTGTGTGTAAAAGAATTATAGAGGCCTCAGATAACATCTTCTTCCACAGTGAGATTCCTTTTTCTTCTGTAGATGGGATGAGCAATTGATTACCTCAATCCAACCAGGGATTTAACTGGCTTGAGCCCACATTGTAATTTTAGTAAGCTAGGTCTGCTCTGGTTCATCCCTGATTTTTAGACATGATCCTCCAAAGCTTTTGATTGACAGCCTGGAAGTCTTTGTCTCCTTAGCCCAGAGAGAGTTCAGTACTAGTACATTCTGTTCTGCTCTCTGGAGATTCTAAGCTTACCTATTTAGCCTCATTTCCTTAAAGCTTCAAAAATGGCAGATGTATTGAGGGGGAGTCCAGCTATGTATTTGAAGCAGGCCCCTTCTCACTAGCAGAAGTTTGTCTTCTAAGCAATGCAGAATTACATTAATAGGAGATTTCATTCTGCCTTTTTAAACCTAGCCTCTCAATTCCTTTCTTACAACCCTAGAACCCGACTAATGTTTCATGGTAAAGCCAGTCAAATTTGCAGCTCCTCAAATTTCCAATCTGTCTTGCCAGCCTTGCACAAAGCTTCCCTGGTTTGTCTTTCCTCCTGCAGAGTCCCACTGTATAGCTAATAAGGCTGATCCTCCTTAGGTTCCTAGATTCAGCAAATGCCTTAATGAAGAAAACAGCAGGTGATTATCAGCTTACTCTACAAGGACTCCCCTCCCCTCTGGAATTCCAATTCATCTAGTCTGCATTGTTCTCACAGCTCTCTGGTTTCTGAAAATGTGATTTTTATAATTTACCCAGTTTGCTTGTTGCACAAGAGCATTATGACATGTTTCATCTTACTTGAAAGTGCAAAGCCACTTGTGGGTAACATCTTAATAAAACTGGTATTCTTGTGTAGTGACACAGAACTGGTTTTGATATTAGACCATACTAGCTATCTGACCTTGGAGAATTTACTTAATATCTCTTAGGGACAATAGTGGCTACTTCTTTGGGTTCTTATATGAGTCAAGCGAAATAATATTTATATAAAGCACTTTCAAGGTGTGAAGTGCTTTAAATAAAAAGCAAGTTTTTTATGTATTCATTCATTCAAAGACACTTACTGAATATTTATTATATGCTAGACATTTTGCTAGTTGGTGGGTGGGAGAAATGAATGAAAAAGACTGGAAGACAGTCTCACAAGAAGCTCACAATTCTAATGGGAAAGAAGAACATGTAATTAAATAGCAGCATTATATTGTACCATTGTAGATGTATGTATAAGGTAAAATGGCAGCATAGAAAAAGGAGTAATTCATTATACTCTGAAAGGCCAGAGATATTATGGAACATTTCCCAGAAAAAGTCAGAGTTTTAGCCAAATCTTAGGGACTTACAAGTGAAAATTAACCTATTGTTGCAGCTGCTACCTGTTGTTCACTTGAATCCATTCTCCATTTCTTCCATAGAATAGAGACATAGTTGGAGATATAGCTACACAACTAGAGAATATAATCTCCCTTACATGTAGGTATGATATGGCTATATCTAAGTTCTCCCTTAGGTGAAAATAGGTGAAGCTTGCTATGTGTGGGTCTTGGCCTTAAAATTTATATATCTTACATGCTTCTTTGCTCTCTTTCTTTCTAAGAGCTAGAGTACAGACATTCCTATACTCAACTGAGCCATGCAGACAAAGACAGCAACCTAGGTAATAGTTGGGCAACAAGATGCAAGAAATTCCAGTCCCCAAAAGATCATGTGCATCAGAGCCATTTTACTGACTTGGGCTGCTCACCTCAAAATTGTTACATGAGAGAAAAATAACTTCTGTTTTTTTTAAGTCACTGTATTTTGGTAACTTATTGTTGTAGAATCTTAGCTGTACCATACCTAATTGCCCTAAATAAATATTTCTAAAACATCAATAAGAAAAAGATGAATAACTCAAATAGAAAATGGGCAAAGGCCATGAATTATCAATTTATGAAGGAGGAAATATAGATAGCCAATAAACATATGGAAACAAATGTTCAAATTTATTAGTAATTAAAGAAATATAAATGAAAAAAAGATGTCTTTTTGCCTATCAAATGATTATATGTAATAATATAACCTAGCAATTTACTTTTAAGGGAATGTTTTTTAGAATATGGGACTATGTTTAGAGTTATTATAATTTATCTAAGTCAGAATTTGGAAATAATTTATATGCCCAACACCAGATTATTGAGTTAAATAAATAATGCTATAATTTTTAAGAGAATTTGCCTATTGAAAAATGTTTCATTATCCAAAATATCTCAAAATATAATATAGTGGTATGATATTCCATTATAAAAAAATGACCTGGTATAGGCCCAACAGATGCTTCTTGAAGTGAAAATAATCCTGGCTGACTGAGCAGTCATGTTTGAAGGACTATATTTATTTGTGGTCCCAGATCCTAAGTAAAGAAAGACACTTTAAGAGACTGAGCCCAACCCAAGGATCAAAAAGAGAAAGTTTGTCATTTTTTTCCAAATCCTTGTTAGTGGGAAAAAAATCCCTAGAAGTTTTGGCTGTGACCTGGCAAATGGAGAAAATTATGTGACTTGTATAGGCCCCTGCCTAAAAAATTATTCCATGACAGTTGAACACATTTGCTTAACTGCGGTGGTTCTGGTTCACCACAGACAGAGAACCCATAATAAAAATATAGTGGGTGTTTTTCTGAGGCTTCTCGTAACCATGAAACAACAACACAAGTTCTGTTCAACAGCAATTTAACTTTGAGTGTGGCTTCAACTTCTAGAGGAAGAGAAACATAAGTGAATTTTGTAGCCCTGTTGGGGTTAGATTGTTAGATTGTTTTCTTATGTTCACCAATACTTTACAGAAAGAAAAATAATAAATCTCATTTTGCTGCTGTGTTGAGTTGTTTTATAAAGTTTTATCAAGTCATTACTTTTATAAAGTCATTACTCAAAAGTAAATGAATAATATATAATAAATTGGTTTATACTAACTTTAAATTGTCATTTTAAAAAATGCCAAACCAAGTATGATGAAAATGTTAAGATTTTAAAACAAGAAGACCATCTTGTTTTGGATCCAGAACATACTAGTAATATAGCTAAGTATGTAGATGCATATTTATTATAGTTTCATTGACAGGCTTTGTCTATTAAAGAATGTTTGATTATCTAAAATATCTCAAAACATAAGGTTTCCAGAAATATATCTATTCTGAGAACTATGAACTGTGGAGGGAATCAAAACCTTTTTATTTTAAAGCCATATAATAAAACCACCAATGAAACAACAATCTACTTCACAGCAAAATTGAAAAATAATCTGAAAGAAACATTGTTAACCTCGACAAGGTAAAAGTGAACTGTAGAAAATTCCTTTGCTGAAATTTCTTTTTTTCTTAGCAATAATTGTGCCTCGGATAAACCTCATTGGCTACGATACTGCAACTGCGCAAAGCTTGAAATTTCTAATGTTGTTTAAGAATATTTTTGTTAAAGTAGTCCTTCATAATGCACATGAATATAATTTATACTTCGATGAAGAAAAATGAAAGATATCATTTGTTACCAGAAAGAACAAACAGCAATTGCCATTAAGATTGTTTTATAAGAAAACATTTAAATGTGTGTAAATATTTTCTTATGTTGAAAAGTATTTAAAAAAAAAATTTTTTTTTTTTTTTTTGAGACAGAGTCTCACTTTGTTGCCTGGGCTAAAGTGCCAGGGCATCAGCCTAGCTCACAGCAACCTCAATCTCCTGGGCTCAAGCGATCCTACTGCCTCAGCCTCCCAAGTAGCTGGGACTACAGGCACGCACCATCATGCCCGGCTAATTTTTTGTGTATATATATATATTTTTAGTTGGTCAATTAATTTCTTTCTATTTTTAGTAGAGACGGGGGTCTCACTCTTTCTCAGGCTGGTTTCAAACTCCTGACCTTGAGCGATCCGCCCGCCTCGGCCTCCCAGAGTGCTAGCATTACAGGCGTGAGCCACCACGCCCGGTCTAAAATATTTTTAATGGCAAATAATCAACATTAATATTTTATTCATACTTAGATAATATATAAGAAAAATATCACTATTTTTAATAAGCCAATATATTATGATATCAATAACTTAAAAAATAAAAGCCATTATGCTTCTGACATGATAAAATACATCTATGAAATTTGGGGGTTTTACATTCATATAGAATGTTTTTGTTGATACTGACTTCACACAGTTTGTGAAACTCAAGAATATTTTTGGCATCTCTGATTTTGCCAGAATCAACATGACATGAACACATGGATGTGTATATTCAAGAAGAGAGGTGAATATTATTTTGCAGATGCTGAACTCAAAATGTTTATGGAATTAGCTAATTTACAGTCACTTTTTTTACTGCATGTAGATTTCTAATATCTCTAGTTCTATGTCATTTAAATTTCTTTTATTTGAATAAATTCACCATTTCTAGCTATTACTTTTTTAAAAAATTATTTTATGGAAGTACATTTATCTACACTGGAAGATCTACACAGTATATTAAAGGGAAATAGTAGGCTATGAGCTTATTTTGCGAAAATGTGCTGTAAGCATAGAAAAAATCTAGAGCAGATACTGATTGTGTAGCAAAAATCACCTGGGGAGCTTTTAAAAAATCCAATGGCCAGACGCTACCTCCATCTGATTAAGTCAAAATCTCTGGGTAGGGATCTCAGGCATCTACGTCAAAAGCTTCCCAGGTGATTCTGGTGTACAGCCAAGGTTGAGAACTACTAGTTTAGAAGCGTGTGCACACACACACATATACACAAACACACACAGTATGCCAGTACTCTGACATATGCTTACTGTCTGAGCCAAAGCCACTAACCCACTCCTAAAGCTCACCTTCCATGGTGAGGAGACAGTAGTTGGGCAAAGGGGCATTTTCCTTTTGTCTATCTAAGAGAAAGCTGTTAGTCTTTCTTGTTTTTTCACTTCTGTAAAAAATTGATAACTTGTTAAAGCTTTTTAGGTGCCACTTATGCCCAAGACCACCTTCTGTTGCTTATCCTTGGGTGACCACAGATTTTTCACTATGTAAAGCTTCACAAATCACTGTTAGACAAACTGCCTTGGCCTTGTACTGAAAGAACAGCTGCCACTACTTCCTAATAATGTCCCATCAATACATTTTTAAAAACCACCCAGATTGGGCTGGGCGC
>CAUYPO010013962.1:0-23802 GCA_963574435.1 Cheirogaleus major
CGGGGACGAGCAGATGGAACCTGAGGGTTCAACCTGAGGTTGAAAGCTTCTGGGGAGGACAAAGGCACCTGATGGGTAGAAAAACAATATGGCACCTGCCATCTGGCTCAGGTATGTGGGGCGGCAGGAGTCCCAGGGGGGGTGACTGAGATCCTGGTACTCTGTCTGCACAAAGATCCCCACTCACTGGCAGCAGCAATCTCTGGGCTCATGTGAGCAGAAGGTCTCTCTCCCAGCTTGGGAGGCCCCCATCAATCAGAGATGTGAGGGAGGGAGAAGTTAACCACTCCACCTACTCTTGCCGCTGGTCTCCAGACTGATCGCTCTGGAGGTCTCTCCTTCCAGTTCTCTTCCGCAACCTCCTCCCGTGGAGTCTCCCGTAGTCTCCGGCACTCCTCCTTCCGAGCCCCGTCAGATGTATGGTCGTTTGCTTGCTTCTTTCTTCTAATAACATCTAGAAGCTGTCTTTTCTGCAGAGACACTCTGTCTGGCGGTATTTCTCGTCTGCCATCTTGCTTCGCCCTCTGTGCTCTTTATTTTCTTAAGCACAATAGTCTAGGGCAGAAATTTTGCTCAGTTTTTCATGTCAGAAAAATATTCTCTTAGCACTGAATAAGGAAATGAATAAATAATATAACTATAGTGTCTGATTTATAATGTCCCTCAAACTCTTTACCTCCAACAATTTCTGGAATTCTGTATTGAAAACTTGCATACCATCAATCCAGTTGACTAGATTTGTACATCAACTTTACCTTAGGTCTTTGTTAGCTTAAATTAGAGTTTTGTTAGGTAACTGATTTGTAGGTTCATTTTCAAATAGTATCAACATATGGACCAAATAATGAAATAACAAGTTTAGTGACTAAGGAAGTTATTAATAATGTATTATTCACCACCCAGTGATTAGATGTGTTATTTTCAAAAATATGTTGGCACAAACCACTATGCCCCACAAAAGACTGTATAGATTAAGAGATGCTTCAAGCTAGACACATTTGACCAATTCATTCCTGTTGAAAGAGTGGCTATGTGACATGATTCTGAATTTGCTATCAGTAGGAGACTGAATTGCACTTAAGGTGAAATCTAGAGAAGGAAAGTGTGGTTTTAAAACTTACAGTTTTCTAAATAACAGAGGCCCAACTAAAACAAGTTAAAGCAAAACCAAAATCTATTTTCTGACATAATTAATGGAAAAAAGTCCAGGGTTCCAGGTGCTCAAATTATGTCACTAGAATTCTTCTTCTCTCTTCTTTTTATTTCCTGCGTGTGGCTTCACTCTCATGAAGGAAAGCTCTTTCCTTATAGTGACAAGTCTACTAGCAGCTCCATCCTGACATTTTCACAACTACACCCTACCTACAAAGTGACAGCCCTCTTTTCTCAATAATTTCAGCAGTCAAGTCAATTCCTGACCTCTTGTTCCCAGAAAGAAGATATATACTGATTGGCCAATTTGGGCTATATGCCCATTCCTGGAGTGGGGCAGGGGTGGATAAGGGGTGTTAGAAAGAATGGGGCATAGGGTCATGCCAACCTAAATGACAAGTACTAAGTGTGGACAAGAAATAGTTTGCAAAAAAGACTGAAATGTCCTGAATAGGCTAAGAAAAATGAGCAGGTGAAAATCATCAGGTGTATACTATACATTCCATTCACACTGCTTCACACTTAGAGCAGAGACAATTGAAAGAAAAAGGTTGGAAGAAAAATTTAAAAAGGGAACCTGGACCTCCTAGTACAATGCTCAAGAGTTGTCAGGGAAAGCAGGATGATGTCAGTTTAGCAACGAGAAGAGTGAGAGTGAAATTTTCGTGGAATGACTTTCCATTTCATTGAGTGTACGTTTAGTGTGGAGTTAAAAATGGATTTCATCTCTTCCAATGATTACCAGTTTATCAGTACAGGAAATTAATGTTAGCCCAGTTATTTGAGCTTCCTTCATAGCTTGTAGTTTTATGGTCTAGAAAGTATTTCTGTAGTTTTCTGGGACTGTTTAGGTAAAACTTAAGCAATTTTCATCTCTGTCTCCTATAATATCATAAGAAGACAGCCTGATTTTATTGGCCAGACCCTGTGTTAACCCCATTTGCATATGTAATGTCAAAGAATAATAGGCATTTACTGGAAGAGTAAAACAAAATCATGTAGGAAATAAACATGTTTGGCTAGTTGTATTATTTAGCAATTACAGCTATGTTTCTATTTTCTGCATGCTGACTAAATGGAGCTTACAGACACCATTGGCTTTAGCCCGTTTGTAGCAACGTGCTAGCCTCTTATAAACAAGTTTTCATGTTATATTTTTTAAGTATAATTCTTTTTTTTCCTGAGATTGAAGCCCACTGCTTTACTAGTCCATATGTGTCTATGTATCAATATATTTCTACCATACATACCAAAGTACTCCTCTAATTTGGTTGAAAATATTACAATGAGAAGAGAATGAACAATTCTAACAGAGCCAGAAGTTCAGCCTCCCACACCATAGGAATTTTCTACTACCCTTCCTTGAAAGTCTTAACAAGCCATACAAGGAAAATAGCAGTACATTTTTGTTTATATATTATCAGCATCTTGTTTCATTTCATTAGCATGTATGATGAGTACATATATTTTAAATTAAATTTTAACATTATTTTCAGGGTACTTAGGAAATAAAATCAAATATTTGTGTCATATGTGTTATTTATACAGAATTTTATAAGAGATTTATATAAAGGTTATTTTTATAATCAACAGATTTTAAGAGTCCACAAATTTTAGTTATACTCAGATTATGTGATATTTGAATGTGAGATCATTTAAATATTGAAAATGATTTTATTTTAGATAAGCATATTTAATGAGGTAGAAGCTAAGTAATTACTTTGATTACATACTCATACTCATTACTTGTTTTTTAAAAAGAAAAAAGTTGCGGATATAATAGTCTGTTCATAACAAGATTGAAGTATTTTAATCTGACTTCATTACCAGCCAGCTGTTTGACCTCAAACAAGATAGTTAACTGCTAGGGACTTCAATTTTTTCATGAAAGAGTTGCATCATATAATTTCTATATATCTGGAGCTCTTAAATTCTAATATTCTAAAAGTGAAAATGTCTCTTACAATCTTATTTAATCTGCCTCTAGATAGAATGGGATTTAAATAGTCCTGGACAGATAGATATCGGTACTATTTAAAAATAAAAACAAAGTGTATAAAATGAAAAAAAGTTTCTCCTGAATTTCTGGTAATTTTTGTCATCTTGAAATTGCTCTGGCATGAGGGAACAGCTATGGAATTTCTAGTTTGTAGATAAATATCATGCTTGGTAGCAGTTCCTTCTCATCTTGGTACCCCCAAATTTAAATTACATTATTTGTGAATATAATTTGAGTTCTTTTTTTTAGATCCAGCTGAAAACGAACCAATGCCTGAAAAAATGACATTCATTTTGCAGATTTCAGCCAAGGTTTTTAACTTTAATTTTGTATAGTCCTGAACTGTATATAAAACACAAGAGACTTCCATTTTTCCTAAAGATTGTTCAAACTTAAACTGACAGTGTCTAGGACTTCCCTGTAACAAAGTGACCCTCTTCTGTATTCTCATATAAGGTGATGTCTCATTTCTCAAACATCTTTGTAGGCTCATGGCAGGCAAAAACAGGACAACTAAAAAAGGCAATTTATATGTCATTTTTGGTACTCATTTGTCTTGAAAGCATGCATAAAATATGTGAGACTAATCAAGGTGAAAAAGAGAATGGTTATCTTTTACTCATATTCTGGACCTAATATAGTTCTTGGCTTATGCCGTGATTCTGTTGTTAAGTATTGTTTTCTAAAGAAGGCTAAAGTTGAATGATAATTTATTAAGAACCTCATACGACTAAAGACTTTATAGAACAATAGTGTGCTTGAATCATTTTTCTAAACCATTCCTCATTCTAGTGTGAAATAATTGTTAAAGAGATTTGCTACACTGTTGGTTGATTTAAAACTGATTCTTTACCTTTTGTTCAATTTCCTCAGGGTTAAATTCCATATTAAGCTGTATTTAAGGGCAGGAAATAAACACTCACAAAGTTTGTATGTTTTATATTTTGATAATTTGTGAATTTCAGAGTCTATCTGTGGTAAACTTAATACACTCGATAAATGATTTTGTGACTATTTTTGCTCTCATGTTAGAAAATACAAGGGAAGAACTCATGTTTAGCTTTGTATACCTATACTAGCTTGAAACATAAAAATTCATAATTTTTTGTGTAGATCAATCATTGGAATGAAGATTTCAAGTTGATTTTCAATAATTGGGTCACTCATGTTAAATTTGCCTTTTAATTATTGCTGTCATTTAAGATTTTTTGATTTTCAAATTGAAATGAAAATAATCAAAAGACTATCTATGACCTTTGTGAGATTGTCACAAAATTTAAAAATCAGATAAGATTTATGATGTAAACTGACATCAATTTCAAGAAGTTCCTCCCATCATCCCTTTTCTTAGCATTAGTACTATCCTAGTCTAAGCCCTTATTGTCTCATGCTTGGCTCATTATAGAAACTTTCCCAACTGTTCATCTTGCCTCCAATATCTCTTCTTCTCTTTCCTTCTGTGTGTTATTGTTGCTATATTTATCTTCTTTTTGACTACTTATATCATGCCACTTCCTTTTTAGAAGCCTTCCTTACTGCCTACCTATTAAGTCCAGGCAGCTCAGTCTGGCATTCAGTATCTTTTACTCTGCATCCTCCCCTTATTTCTCTCACTTTACTCTTCTGTCCCCTGTTGTCATATAACTTTCTTTTCTATCCATCCCAACATTAAGCCAATGCTTCATCAATCATCTAGTTCACTGAGAACTCTCTCTTCTCAGAAATTCTATAAAACTTGTTTTTTCTTCTTTGGAACTTGATTAAAACTGTCCTATGACAACTCATTTGATACAATGATATATTTTATACTAACTTTTAGATTGTGATATGTAGTGTCTTTTTACTCTGTCTAAATATTAAGATCCTAGAAAGAGGGGATATAGAACCCTATTTCCCAAGGGTCTAGCTGCATAATTAGCAGATTTTGAGATGTCTGATGAATCAATTAAAACAGTGGATTCAAAATTTTTAAATCACTATATTATACATAGAAAAACCCTAAAAGGATCTACAATAAAAAGTAATAACTGATTCATTCATTTATTTGACAAATATTTGTGGGGTATTTACTCTAGATTGTTTTTGAAAGCCAGGGTAATGAGTTTAGATTTTAATTTCAAGTATAATCATTGCTTTTAAGCAAGGTGTGTGATTGATACGATCATACTATTATTTTTAAAAGATTTCTCTGATTTCTGTTTGTTAAGAAGACTACAGGAGGGAAGGAGACAATTGCAGTGGTCTAGAGAATAGGTTATTGAGACTTGAGTCATGAGAGGGAGAGAGATGGAGAACATTCAGGAAATATTTTGGAGATTGACATGACACAATTTAGTTAGAAATTAGATATGAATATCTAATACAAGTGAATAATCAAGGATAAATCCTAGGGATGAGGCTTGAATGGTAATGGAGGAGTGAGGAAGGATTGTATCACTTCATGAGATAGGGAAGGTTAAGGCAGAGTAGGCTGGGGGTTAAAGGGGAATTAGTATTTCTGGTTGGTCTCATTAATTTGTGATGTTGACTAAGCATTCAATTAGTGACGTAGAATAGGCACTTGTTTTTCATTCTGGAGTTCTGGGAGATCAAGAGATCTCAGCACTGGATTTAAACATTTTGAAGTTGTTGTAATATAAATTCTATTTATAGCCGTGGAACTAAATGAGATTGCTTTGGAGGCTAGTATAGTAAAAAAATAAAAGAGGAAAAAAGGAATTTCATTAAAGATCTAGAGGAAGAAGAGCTACAAAAAGCTTTATGAGGAGCCATCACAGTTTAAAAAAAGGGGAGAAACCAAGAAATTGTGGTATCATATGTCTTTGTTAGGTTGCTATAACAAAATGCCATAAACTGGGTAACTTATAAACAACAGAAATTTATTTTTATAGTTCTAAAGGCTGGGAAGTTCAAGATCAGGGTGCCAGGAGATTTTTTTGTGTGCTTCGTGGTTCATAAATGGTATCTTTTTGATGTGTATTCACATGGTAGAAGGAAGAAGCTAGCTCTCTGGGGTCACTATTCCCATTCATGAGGGTTGAAAATTTTTTTTATTCCCCTAGTGAAAAGTAGAATCTGTCCCTAGACTCAAAATATTTATTGTAAAAATAACAACATTCTAATCTCTACTAGAATTTAGATAAGCTCCCTGAGAGGATTATATTTCATTCATTTTTTATCCCCAGTGTAGTGCCTAGCATAGTGTTTGATCGATAGAAGGCATTTAGTAAACATTATGTTTCTGAACCTTTATAAGAGTATGAACTTCTAACAAGATAGGACCACACATTATGCATCTCCATATCTCTGGAATCTAGTACGGTATCTGGTTTACATTCTCCATTCTTTCATTTCCAGAATATTTGTTGAGCAACTATTATGTGGAACATGCAGTTCTAGGTGCTTGTAATTAAATTAAAAAAAGATGTCAGGGATAGCAGTCACATGTGTTCTGAATAAATGTTAATTTTATTTATTTATTTTTATATAAGTAAGAATTGTCACAGGATTGACATTATGGAAAGTTGTATTTATCATATGTTTTGTTTGCTATATTCTCTTTTCTGTGCACTGTAATTCTGATTTTGAAACTAGAATAACCATTGCCACTGTTGTCTTTCAGAGAGTATTTTTAGAAAGGTCCTAAGCCCCTTGTCTAGAACAATTCTAATGAAGACACAATTTCATTGACCAAAGTGGAATTGACAGTTTTAAACTGTAATATGTAATTTAGATTGATTGTATGCTCCAATGAGGGCAGGAATTTTTGTTTGTTTTGTTCACTTCTATATTCTTATAACTTAGAATCATGCTTAGCATAGAAAAATTTCCCAATACAATTTTTTAATCAAATATTTAAGAAAAAAACAAATCTGTATCAGCATCAAATTAAAGTTTTATTGATGAAATATTATATAAAATCATTTTTCTGAAAATATTATTAGTCATGAGAGCCAATACACAAAATGTAAAAGAAACTGACAATTCAAGATAATTTTATAAGGAAAAGATTTCTTAACATAAGAGACAGAGTACTTGAGTTCTGGGTGCTTTGCCATTAACTTGCAATATGACCTTTGCCTGATCCTTTTAAACTTTATGAGCCTCAGGTTTCTCATCTGTGAATTGAAGATGGGAAAATCGATTTCTAAACTCTCTTCCATGTCAGTATTAAATCCATGTGACTGTTTAATCTAAAAGGAATGGTACTTGGTTGGAGTTATGTAAAACGTAATTCAACTATTCTGTAGACCATCTCAATAAGTTACTGGTCATTTTCTCATATTCCAAATTTATTATTGTCTCATATTGGGATGAGAGTAGTAGATGAGCAGGCAATAATACAGACAACAGTGTTAACTTGCAGAAAAAACTTTCCACAAATTGAGCCTTTATCAAAAAATATTAAGTAAAATAAGTAGCTAGAGGGGAAAGGGGAATAAAATAATATGATGCATTTTTATTTTCATCTCATATTATGCATTTATATTTTGATTGTGAATAGCAGGAAGAAGGTTGGATTGATGTACACTCAGGAAAGCTGACTTTCATTTCTGAAAAATTTCTCTTAGAATTTCACATTTCTAAAAGATATCAAATCTATTACCTATATTTTAACAGTGAGAAATATTAGTAGATCTATTACTTCTATTTAATATGTAATGGTTTCTAATAATTTTGCATAAATGGATAAATCAATGCATTTGAAGCCATAAAGTAAATACCTGTGATATTTAGTTGTTTTTTTTTATTTCCTGTGCCCAGTTTTCTTGAGAATTAACAATTGCAAAATACCATAACACAGATTTCACATTATTGAGGATTGCCTTGGGGAAGGGTACAATTACCATTTACTAAAATATACAGCTATCAGAGGCTTTCATTGGGAATGAGAATTCTTGGACAAAAACAAAGATTTATTATGGCATCTGAAATAGGCAGGCAAGTAGCTTAAAAAGCAAGCAATCATATCAGATTGATTTCTTTTTTTTGCCTGCATCAAGAGTCAGTGTCACTGATGTCTGGCTTTCCCCGGGATTCATGACATGAAATCTTTATCTTAAGAAATTTTTGTTAAGGATAAACAAACAGAGAGTATTTAGTGTGTATTATTCTCATACGATTCCTATAATGTAGCAATAGGCCTATTGTTATATCTTTCATAGTTATAAGACTGTAAGTTTTTAAAGGACTTGATTCTGTACATATACTTTAAAGATATATAAAGTTAATTCAAATTCAAAATCATACATTCTCATTGAATTATTTTGAAGGGTTACCAAAATACAAAACCATAAAAAAATCATCAAAATTTACTTTTAGATTTTCAATAGAAACTTTTAATAAGCTTATAATTTTGATTCATTATACGTTGGGCTAGTGAAGGGAATATGGGGATTTGTAACTCCCTTTTTAAAGGATCAAATGAATTAAAGTTTATAACTGCAAAAATATGACCTGTCCCAAACTTTATGACATTTATTTTTTAAGAAAACCTATGATTGGTAAGTCACATAATTACAGTGAAACTAATTTTTAAAAAAATTAAATAAATTTCAAGTGCAAAGTATCCTTCATGAAGCTAATTCTAGCTAATTTTCCAAAGATTATATCTGAACCTAGGCACCTTTGTCTGATTTTGAAGTGACTTTGAATACTCATTATTGCATATTGATTCCTTTAGACATCTCCTTGATTTTTGACTCATGTTCTTTTTAAGGAAATTGTGTCATTAGAGTTTACATTTCATATTTCTTCCATTTAAATGCTTCAACTATAGTCCTCTTTCTACAAAATTACCTCATCTAATACGAATATTTTTTCTGTTTATGCAGTTCTACAAAGAATTTGTCCAGTTCTAAGTCTTCAACTTGAATCTCCAAGCTAGTTATTACCTAACTTATTCAATTATTAATTCCATCAATAGATATTTATCGAGTGCCTTTTTATGTGTAGGGCACAGTACCAAATAAATACAATCATGAGAATCTCTGCCCTTCAAGAATATCTTTATTTTTGTTCTTCATTTATTCTTTTATTTAACAAATATTTATTAGATGCTAATATATGTCAGGAAAATACTGATGAGGATTAAAAAAACTGCAGAGCCCAGCCCTAGAGGCATAAACAAATAATTTCAAATTCATGAGTTAAATTTAATTATAATAAAGGTTTTACACAGGAAGTTTTGGAAGATGGATGGACATGGAGATTGAAGGAAAAGTTCTGCATTATTTAGGGTCTTTCCTGGGATATCAAACCCAAGCCATTTGTTTTGGTTTGTGTTTCCCTAAAAGTTGACCTTGAGACAAGGATTCAAGTATAAGTAGTTTATTTGATAACCTAGAAGATGAGTGAGGCAGTAAGACAGCGAGAAGTAGGAAGTCAATATAAAGTCTGTATAATCAAGCCAGTTACTACTATGGGCAGCTAGAACTTATATACTCTAGGGAACTCTGAGAAAAGTATAAGTATGGTACACAATTTAGATTTCCTCACCTCTCCTCTACCTCAGAGTAAGGAAGTTGGTTTTTATCTACAAACTTCCTGTCCATTATTGCTGCTTTTGGGGCATTATTCTTTGTCACTTTTAGCTTGTCCTATGCCTGAGTGTGCTCTTGTGACTGACTTAAGCATTCAGATCCATAAGGGCACATATTTGCAATGAGCAGCCTTTGGTGTATATGATTGTCACAGGCATGTGCACAGGCTATGAATGAATATGAATGAATTTGCCCCAGAGCAAAGATTTCCCATTAAAGAAGTCCTGTGTTGGACCCCCACTGTGCTCAGTCCTCCAAAAGTTCTCTGTTGCAGGGATGTAAGTTGCACATCCCCAGGTTGCCATACCAGGTGACCATAGCCCCCTTGTTTCTATAATATTATTATGGAATCTTCCCAGGACCCTTCCTCACACTTCTTTTCTACCCCATTCCTCCAACATAATATTGTATATGTGGCTTTGGAAGATATGTTTTATGACTGATTTGCCACCTTTGAAGCCAGTTGATAGGCTCTACCTTTTTCTTGTTTATCTGACAAAAACATACACAAACATACTAAGACTTTTGGATATAACAAGATTATGAGTTCCAACATTTCTATGAAAACTAAGAAACATTTTTAAGAGAGATAAGATTGTGTTAGTTGTTTAATAGAATTTGTTAAAGGTGATGATGAAAAGAAGGGATGTCCTGAGCACTATAAAGGCAGAATAAAATTATGGGTTTGAAGAATTCAGAACTAAAGAAGTGAACACATATAATTTTGTAGAGGAAATCTAGTTCAATTTTTCCTGCTAGGGAACAGATGAGGAAATGAGGCACAGATAACAATTTATCTATACTCACCCCAGTGCATTAGAGGCATTTGTTAGGCCTAGGTCCTGGGGCTCCTGACTCCCCAATATAGCCTGTGTTCTAGTCTGCATCCCTACTTCTAAAGTGGGTATCTCTTTTTGTATAGGACTTTTCCACAAAACTTTGCTAACTGATAAATTCTATTTGGAGGTCACATTCTACAAAAGGAACTGAACAGAAACAAAGTGATTTGGGGTTCGAAAGGTCAAGACAAAGAGGCTATTTTACTGGAAAATAGGAGACTTTTGTTATACCCATTAAGCATAATGATTGGTGACTGTGAGTCATAATGCCTTATGCTCTGGTTAACCTAATCAACAAAATCTGTAAAATATCAATCCATTCCCTGCTAACCTTAGGAGGTGCTTTTGAAGAAATCTTAGGCTTTCATATTAATTGGAACAAATTGTACATAATGGGTTTCTCTAAATGGTCTGGCGCCTCACACTGTCAAATCTTTACAGTTCAGATCTTGAAAATCACTCTCTTGGGTATAAAAATACAAACAGCTTCATCTTCCTAGGTTACCAAGATGAGGTATAAGTAGACTGTTGCATGAATCATAAGTAATAGGAGTTTACTACTCCTTCTCCCATTATTGTTAAGCAGAAAATAAACTGCAAAGCTAAACACTTGCCCCAGGCTTACTTACATCTTCATTTCCTTACCTCTGAGAATTCAGGTGCATTTTCGACAAGTTTACAGCCTCATAAGACATTAATATGGCCCTTTGGTTGCAGTAATGTTCTGCCAAGTGCGGTGTTCTCAGAATGGACCATGTGTACTACTAACAGTGCATTAAATCTCTCTTAGGCCCCGCCAGCCACTAACATCAAAGCTGTTTGTTGCAGGAGAGCTATTTGAAGAGGTTGCTGAGCTAAGGCGGAGGGCTATGTTCAATAATGAAACTGTGTCTTGTTTCGCAACAAAAATCTACAACTTTTCCGTCAGTTCATCAGCGGATAATTAAAATTTGGTATGTGTTCACAATGGAATATTACTCAATTCTAAGAGATGACAGCGAGCTAGCTCCACTTCTACTATCCTGGATTAAGCTTAAGCCCATTATCCAAAGTGAGGTGACACAAGATCAGGAAAATGGGCTCCACATGTACTCGCCATAGAATTGGTACTGACTGATTAAAAATATGGTGCTCAAATGGTGGTAGGGTCCACCAGGGATTCGGGGGTAGGAGGGTAGACCAACATCTTAGGGATGTGGTGAGCATTGTGGAGGGGAAGGGCATACCTCTAACCCTTCCTAGGGAAAGGCAAAGATATAAAATGTAACCAAAATGTCAAAAACAAAAGAAAAAAAAAAAAGCATTTACCGGGTGTCGGGCTGGTGGGTGGGGGGAGGAGGGGATGGGTGTATACTTACATAATGAGTGCGATGCGCACCACCAGGAGGATGGACGTGCTAGACGCTCTGATTTGGGGGGGCAAGGGCAATATATGTAACCATAACAATATTTGTACCCCCATAATATGATGAAATAAAAAAAATCATTTGGCTTCTCTTTTCATATGTAAACATACTGAAGCTAATAAAAATATGTGGTTACAAAAAAAAAAAAAACTACCTTTAGGTTTCGAAAAGGTGATGTTATCTATGGAGAAAGTTAAGAATCTTTTTGGACACCAGCTATGGGGAGAAGTTAAGAATTTTTATGACCACCAGTTCTGTGGCTCCAGATTGGCAATTACAGGGGGACAGTTACTAATTATTATTATTTTTAGCTAGGCCTGTGCATTATTTTTAGCTAGGCCTTTACCACAGTTCTCACCTTGTACCACATTATTGAAGGGCCATTTCATTTTTACCCTATTTTACCTAAGTTACATAAACTATTTTAGAAATAGAAAAAAGATTGAAAATTCCCCAAACTATTTTGTAAGGAAAGTAAAGAAAGGAAAATTTAATTTCACCATGGAACAAGAGTGAATAGTTTTAAATAAATTGCTAGCCATTTGAATTCTGCAGTGTATGGGGAAGAAAACCATCATGGCTAAGTTAGGTTTGTCCCAGGAAGAATATGATGGACGGACATCCGTTGTATTTTACCACATGGGGAATCACTTGGAACGCCAGAGTTGATATAAAGAATATCTTAAGCTGAAGACATTTAAGATTCAACAGATGCAGAAAGAAGCCTTCTCAGAGCTTTACATATCTAACTAAAAGCAGCAAAATCTGGGAAATAAGGTTGCCATAAATTCCCTCTCTGGGGGAGTTTCATAGCCATAAACAAGACTCCTCTCACCTAACATAAACAAACATTATCACAAACTTTTTTTGTCTCCCTTTGTTTGCCTAAAAACCCATTTGTCTTCCCTAAAGAAACCTATTTGTTCTTCCTATAAGAGCCTTTTCTTCCCCCTCCTTTTTCCATACTAAGTTAGGTATATAAGCTTCTAACTTTAATCATTTAATGAGCCAGCAACTTTTGTTGGCTCCCATATGCATAGTATAAATCTTTTTCTCCAGTTCACCTGTCTTTTGTCAATTTAATTTGCAATCGCCTAGTTACTTAAGAGGGTGGATGAAAAAACTGTGATTATTTCAATGGATACTGAAAAACGTCAATAAAATGCAACACTTACTCATAATTTAAAAACAAAACAATGGCTGGGTGTGGTGGCTCACACCTGTAATCCTGACACTAGGAGGCCGAGGTGAGAGGATGGCTTGAGGGCAGGAGTTCAAGACCAGCCTGAGCAAGTGCAAGACCCTGTCTCTACTAAAAATAGAAAAAAATTAGCCGGACAGCTAAACATAGAAACAAAAAATTAGCTGGAGGTGGTGGTGAGCGCCTGTAGTCCCAGCTACTTGGGAGGCTGAGGCAGGAGGATCACTTGAGCCCAGGAGTTTGAGGCTGCTGAGAGCTAGGCTGATGCCATGGCACTCTAGCCCAGGCAACAGAGCGAGACTCTGTCTCAAAAAAAACCGGTTTCATGGAAGGCAATTTTTCCACAGACTGGTGGGGGAAGGGAGGCAGAGCTCAGGTGGTGATGCCTCCTGTTGGGAGGGGAGAAGTGATGGGGAGGGAAGAAGTTGTAAATACAGACATAGCTTCGGTTGACCGCCAGCTGATCGTCTCCTGCTGTGTGACACCGCCCGCTGCCAATCCTAAATTTCATGGAAGACAATTTTGCCACAGACAGGGTGGTGGGGTGGCGGAGCTCTGCAGCCAAGGGGTTGGAGACCTCAGTAATAGGGGATATTTATTAAAACCCCACATCAAGTACATTACACATATTTGTAAAATTTTAGAAGAATTCACACTAAAGTTAGAAACAAAATTGTCTGTCATCACAACTTTAATTCAATTCAATTTTCCTGGAGTTGTAGCCAAAGTAAGAACACCTAAGGAGAAAAAAGAATGAGAGAAGAGACAGAAAATGAGAAAAGCTGTCTCTATTTGATGGTGACATAAAAGTCTACACAGTTAATCCTCAAATTATTAGAAATAATAAGGAAGCTTGGTCAAATTGTTTGATACAAGACTGTAAGTCAGTTGAACAGTGCTCTCCCCCAATTCATCCCTACCTGGAACCTCAGGATGTGGCTTTATTTGGAAATAGAATCTTTGCAGATGTAATTAGTTAAGGATCTCAAGATGAAATCAACCTCAATTTAGGTTGGGCCCTAAATTTAGTGACTAGTGTTTTTATAAGAAGAAAAAGAGGACACAGAGAGAGCCACTCGGAGAGAAGGAGGTCACGTGGAGACAGAGGCAGAGATGGGAGCAATGCTGCCACAAGTCAAGGCATGCCTAGAGCCACCAGCAGCTACAAGAGGCCGGCAAGGATTCTTCCCGAGAGCCTTCGGAGGGAGCACTGGCTTGCTGACACTTTAATTTCAGACTTCTGGACTATGGAACTCTGGGAGAATAAATTTCTGTTGTTTTAAGCCACACAATTTGTGGTACTTTGTTATGGCAATCCAAGGAAACAAATACGAAGATCAACCTATAAACTCAATTGTATCCCTAAGCAGTAATAATAGCCTATTAAAAATGTAATAGAAAAAGTCCCATTTGCAGTAACATCTAAAATTAACACAAGATATAAAAGATTTTTATGGACATTACAAATATTGAAGGACATAAAATAAGACCTGAATAAATGTAATATTGTGTCATACTTATGAATAGGAAGGTTTAATATCATAAAGATGGAAATTCTCCCCCAAATTTTATCAGATCTTTATAAGCTGATTCTAAATATTATATAGAAGAGCAAAGGGCCAAAAATAGGTAACCAAATCTTCAGAAGAGGATCAAAATAAAGGAGCCTATGCTACCAAATAGCAATTTATTTTAAAAAAGCAATTATAATTAAGACAATGTAGTATTTGCATAGCTATAAACAAACGGACCACTGAGATAGAAAAAAAATTATAGAAATCAATCTATTAAGAAAGCTTGATAAATAGAATTGCCATTACAAGTTGATGAAAAGGATAAACAATAAATGATTATTTATATTAAAAAAAAAGTAAAATGAGATTCCTACACCACATCATTCATGCCTCTGCAAATTCCAGGTAGAGTCATTATTGAATTGTGAAAAGGCAAACTTTAAAACTTTCAGGAGAAAATGTAAAATAATTTATTTAAGAATTTGGAGTATAAAAGGATTTCTTAAGGACAAAAACCAAGAAACAAAAACATAAATTATAGAAGAAAATTTAAAAATTTTAACCTCAGTGCAACAAGATACCCTAAAACAAAGTAAAAATACAAGGCATAAACTATATGTCCAATTAATAAAACTAACAAAAAGCTCATGTCCAAAATTTATAAAAAACTTCTCCAAAGTAAAAGTAAAGACAATCCAACAGAAAAATGAGCAAAAGATATGAATGAAGAATCCATATAAAATGATACTTGAATGACAAATGATATTTGTGAAAATATTCAATGTTACTAGTTACCCAGTAAGTGAAAAGTCCAATCACAGTGACAGATGTCACATTCATCATACAGGCCAAATTTGAGAGTATATAAAAAATTATAATTTTTTGGCATATAGTTGGCATAATGGGGCTCTTCTACACTGCTGGTATAAGTATCAATTTGGGAGAACATTTGGCAACATCTAGTAAAATTGAATATGTATATAACCTTTGACCCAGCATTTATATCTATTAGTAGTTCAGAGAAAAATCTCTTGATTTTGCTAAATTAAATGCAGATAACATATAATTTGCAAATAATGACAGTTTGCGTCTTCTCTTCAAATTCTTATATTTCTTAATCCACTTTCTCATCTTTAAGTGCTGGCCTGGGGTGACAGTGGGCGTTCTTGTCATTTCTCTATCTTAGAAGAACTATGTCTAAGGTTTCTCTGTTAAGTGCAATGATTGCTGCAGAATTTTGGCAGATAGCTTTTTAAAAATATGAAGACTACCTTTTATTGCTAGATTTTTAAGCTTTTTTATCATAAATATCTATTATAAATAAATATGAATAATTTTATAAAATGTTTTTGTGCATCTATTAAAACAAGCATTAAGTTTTCTTTCTAAGTTCCTTAATGGGATTTCAGTCATTATGTTTATAGATTTTCTGTTGTTAAAACATCCTTGCATTCCTAAGATAAATCTCATTTGATCTTCGGTTCAAGATCACTTCACCCTATCAGAGAAATTCATTTTTTCTAAAAAATCCCGAGTTATAAAAGCAACTTCTCATAAGTCAAATATAGTTATTATTCATTTCAACAAGAAATATTTTAAGTGTTCTCACCATCAAAATTGCACCTGTTTTTACTATAACACCACCCAATACCATTAAAATAGACACAATTACTTCAATAGTTAAAAATCATTTTGAGAACACAACCTATCAAGACACTTTCTCTTTATTAATTACATAATATAAGAAGTATTATCTTCTCTCATTAAGGAGTTTTTATGCTCACAAAGAAAGCTATAGGTGGTTCTCAATGTTTATGTAATTCAATCTTTAAGGAAAAAAAAACCCAAAAAACAAAAAACAGAGCAAAAGAATTTGATAGACACAAGGCAAATTATATTATATTCACTGCAAAGTTGCCAAATAAGGAGCACGAGGCTGGAGACTCTCAGTGCTGCAAACTAGCGCAAGTCCCCTGAAAAGAGAGACAACAGAGACACACCTGCAAGTGTGCCCTCATGGTCGGTTTCATCCCATAGAGTGCACCTGCTTGCCAAGGGTCTTAAGTCCAAACACATCTTGTAAACAAACATGAGGCTTCATACGGTGAGGTGAAAATATTAAATAAAACCTCTAGTTAAGTTGATTTTCATAACCTGAACGGGTATTTATTACTAGTATAGGTATATTATTCACCTTATCTAATAGTAGATTTGGATGATTGATGTTTCACTTAGAAGTTTCATATCTATGTTCCTAAGTTAAATGGATCTATAATTTTCTTTTATGGTACTATGTTTAATAGCTTTGGTGCAAAGTTTTATAGAATGAACTTTGGGCTTTCCTTTTATTTTCTGTAATAAATATTTTATTACAGAATCAATATTTTAATATTAATTAATATTTAACTAATTAATATTTAATTAATTATTTTAATATTTTATTATCTTATTGTATAAGATAGAATGAGATCTTCCATAAAAGTTTGATAGCTGTCACTCATAAAACCATCTAAATCTAGCGCTTATTTAAAGGAGAACACAAGTCTTCTGACACTGAGCCCTTAACCTGTGTGATCTCTGCTAACACCAGATTATTAGTGTCAAAATTGAGTTGAATCATGGGACATCCAGTTTGTCAGAGAATTGGAGAATTGATTGGTGTGTAGAAAAAGGACACATATCTGGCATCAGGGAAAAAAACCCCATCCTCTTAATTGCTCTTTGGTTCACTAATGAATTGATTTCTTGCTGACTTGTTTGTTGGAACTGTCTCTGTTCTAATTTCTTAAGTTCAAGAGTTTTCTAATTAAAATGTTCTTATTTTAATAAATTTATTGAAAGTAAATTTCCTTCTAGTTCTGTTTAGATATGTGTTATAAGAAAAAAAATTTTGTTTGAGACAGGGTCTCACTCTGCCACCCGGGCTAGAGAGCAGTGGCGTCATCATAGCCAACAGCAACCTCTAACTCCTGGGCTCAAGCCTCCTGAAACTACAGGTGTGCTCCATGACGACTGGCTAATTTTTCTATTTTTTGTAGAGACAGAGTCTTTCTCTTGCTCAGGCTGGTCTTGAACTCCTAGCCTCAGGTGATCCTCCTGTCTGGCCCCCCAAAGTGTTGGCATTAGTGGCTTGAGCCACCATGCCTGGCCATGTGTTACAAATTCTGACATGTAGTAATTTTGTTGTTATCTATACTAAACTCTACTGAGATCATGCTTAATGGAGCAAGACTGAACACATTCTCCCTAAGATCAAGAGCAAGTCAAGGATGTCTGTTCTTACCATTCCTACTGACGTTGCACTAGAGGTTTGAAAACAAAGTTAAGAGAGAGTCCTGTCAAGACATTCAGGGGTTTTCTAAGACAGTGGCCTGCTGAAGCTGGGGACAAGGTAGGAAGGTTGTACCTAATTGCTCTGAGGCAACCCAAGCCTTCACCAAGTTCATTGCCATGGCCACAGGAGAGACCTGGGAGAAATCCTTCCAGAGCACTTCAGGCTGCCTTCCTCAAGTTCAAGGTTGTGATAAATCCCTCCAAAGGCTGGGGACAAGGCAGCTACATTTAGAGGAATCCGCTGAGGGGCAGTGATCTGGAGATGAGACTGGGAGGCAAAGAGAAATTTCCAGAGGGCCAAAAAGTTGGCTTTGTGATTTGAAAAGCTGGTGGCTGGTCTCCAAAGGCCCAGGGATCTACAGAGTCTGGTGCATGCTCAGATCCAGACTCTACTGGAGGGAAAACACTGACCCTGCTCTCAAAAGTCTTGATGCCAGTGATGAAGTGAATCAAGATAAACCTGTAACAAAGCCAGACACAGCTGAAATAGAGATTAAATTGAACCCATCCTATATACCAGCAGCTTGACAGAAGATGGAACATGCCCTTTTGGGGGAGTAAATATTATTAATATATTCTTAAAAATCTGTTATTTATTTATACAAAATGTCTGACACAGTCAAAATTACAAATCACACAAAGAAGACCCAAAGACGGTCCTGTTGTTGGCATTATTAGACAGAGATTTTAACATAACCGTGACAAATATGTTAAAGAATCCAGCTGAAAAACTGGACAAGATGGGGAATTTCAGCAGAGGAATTGAAATGATTAAAAAGAAACAAATGGTTCTTTGATGGAACATCTAGATGGAAATGCTAAAAATGAAAAAATAATGCAGACATGAAAAATTTATTTGAATTATGGCACACTGGACCCAGAGGAAGAAAGGAGCCATGAACGTGAAGGCAGGTCAATAGTGATTATCCAAACTGAAAAACCAAAAGGAGAAAAATGAAAAAACCAAGAACAGAATATATAAGATCTGTGGAACAATATCAGTTGGTCTGGTATACGAATAATTAAGGGCCTAAAAGGAAGAGAGAGAGATAATGGGACAGTAGATGTATTTGATGAGATGATGTCTGAGAATTTTCCAAAACTGATAAAAGACATCAACTCACAGGTATAAGAAACTCAGTGAACTTCTAGAACAACAAAATAAAGACTTTCCCAACTAGGCATACCACAGTCAGACTGCTGAGAAGCAAAAATGAAAAATCTTATATGCAACCCAAAAGAAAAGGACATAGGACATATAAAGTATATTAGTCAGTGTTCTCCAGAGAAATGGAATCGACAGTATACAGATGGTTCCTGGTTTGGTTTATGATTTTTTTTTACTTTACAGGGGTGTGAAAGTGATATTAATTCAGTATGCCACTTGACTTATGATTGAGTTATATCTGAATAAACTCATTGTAAGCTGAAAATATTGTAAGCCGAAAATGCACTTTTGACTTATGATATTTTTAACTTACGATGGGTTTATCTAGATGTAACCCCACTGCAACTTGAAGAGCATATATGTGTGTGTGTATATATATGTGTGTACATATATATATATACACACATATATTTTTTATAAGGAATTGGCACAAGCAATTATAGAGGCTGACAAGACCCAAGATCTGCAGGGTAAGTCGGCAAGCTGGAGACCCAGGAGGGAGATGGTGTATTTTCTGTCTGAGTCTGAAGGCCTGAGAGCCAGGAGAGCCAATGGTATAGTTCCAGCCTCCAGGCTGGTAGGCTCAAGACCCAAGAAGAGCTGATATTTTGGTCCTAGTTTAAAGACAGGAAAAAATCAATATCCCAGTTTGAAGGCAGTTTGGCAGGAGGAATTTTTTCTTACTCAGAGTCAGCTTTTTGTTCTATTCAGGCCTTCACTAATTGGATGAAGCCCAACCACTTTGGGGAGGACAATTTGCTTTATTCAGTCTACTAGTTTAAATCTTAAGCTATCCAAAAACAACTTCACTGAAACACCCAGAATAATGATTGATCAAATATGTATATCCCATGGCTCAGTCAAGTTGATACCTAAAATTAACCATCACAAGTAAGCCCACCTCTTGTCCCTTTGGCACCCATATACATCTCCTTAAATTATACTTAACCTTGAAATAAAGACAACAACAAGGTCATAATTCCACTTACTATTACTAAACTATCCTGCACTCAACTGAAAATGCACTAACCTCTTCCTCAGAAGAGATAAAGTCCTTGAGTGATGTTTACTTTTCTTCTGGATAGCTCATAACTTAAATATTTCATATTCCATAACTTAAATATGATGTGAAGTTAATAGTTCTTAAATACTATGATACGAAGTCAGTACATCTCAAAGGGATAGGAGGAAAGAAAACAAAGATATTTGCTTTATACACACACACAAATATATTCATAACAAAATATGAAGGAAATACTCATGACAATTGCAGTCCTTGTTTATGTAACTGGCTACATGTTTGCAGCTGATATTTATAACTACCTTTTCCACCACCCATTCTGTATTCCTTTTGCGTTCAGCAATACCCCAGCTTGCCATGGTTCTTTATCTGGTGAGGTGACTCCAGCTTTGACTCTTGCAAGGTCTGGGCTGTTAGTAGTCCTGCCTGGATTTGGTGGTTGTGTTCTCCATTGATCTTAACCACAGGGCATGGTAATACTAATGAACCACACAAAGACTTGCACATAAATGTTCTTAGCAGCATTATTCATAATAGCAAAAAAATAATGTTCTCCAGAAAATACTATATATTTTTTCCAGTAAATAGTACTCAGCAATAAAAAGGAATGATCAACTGGTACATGCATACTAGGATACAGGTAAACCTTGAAAACATTACGTTCAGTGAAAGAAACCAGGCACAAGAAGCCACGTATTATATGATTCCATTTGTATGAAAAGTCCAGCATAGGCAAAGCTATAGAGACAGGAAGTCAGTTGGTTGCTTGGGGCAACCAGGTGGGGTCATCTTTGAGGGATGAAAATGTTCTCATTGATTAATGGTGAAGGTTATACATCACCATGAAATACAAAACAGGTAGAAATAGAGGAAGACTGGTGGCAGGAGAAATAGATAGGTGGAAATGATTATAGAGTCCAGGGGAGGGATGAATCCAGGTGCCTTTACTATCTACACACAATAGTCTTTCTGCCTCTAAGCTAATGTTTACCAGCCATTTTCCATGTTTCAACATGTCTGAGGATTCTGACCCTGCTCTCAGTTACAGTGTTTCACTAAGGCAGGGATTCTAGGGGTGAGTGGTGATTGTGTGAAGTTTGAAAGAATCTTCAGTTGTACACTTGAAATAGATGCATTATATGATATGTAAAGTATGCATCAATAAAGTCATATTACAAAAGGCTAGTAAAGATTTCTGTTTCCACATAAAATTTAACAAGCTGCAATAACACTGCTTCTGCCCTAACAATGAGGGGAAAAAAACCCAGATACTATACAACAAGATAACTTTTCAAGTACATCAGAGGGCTCAAGTAGCAAGACAATCAAATGACCTGAATTCCAAAGAGGAACAAGCCCCTTCAAGAAGGGATGAGATGCACAAACTATTTCAACTTTGGCAGAGCACACGAAAAAGAGAAGAGGGCAATAGAAAAAGGAAAGAAGAAACCAGCAAAAATGTAAATGAATTGTTAAAGTCCAAATGTGGGCTAGTGTGCTGATTTGGAATGGGAAGGGTCATTAGACAAGGGGAGGTCACAGTCACCCACAAGCTCCTCCCTGAGGTCCTCCGCTGATGCTTACCAGAAAGACGGAGGACAGGGCAGGAGTTGACAGTACTGTTTGGAGCAGGCAGCTGCTAGGGGATGGGCAGAAAGCCCTGGCCTTAAGCAAGAGCCTTAAATCAATGGAAGAGGGGCAGCAAACACTCTGGCCCTTAGGGCCAGGCAAAAATCCATTGCCAATGAAGCAAGAGTAGAAATACAATCTGTTTGCCTTGGGAGAGGGACAGATAACATTCTCCTTCCCCAGAACGGGAGCAAAGACCTATTGCTGCAAAGGGAGGAAGTAGAAGAAATAAGCCCTCTACTACTAGGAGAGGGGCAGGAAGCTGTCTTAGACCTAAGATATGTACTGATATCAAGCAGAGCTCTGCTACCACTGGGAGGAGGGCAGGCAACGCCCACCCAAGACCAACCATAAACGCAAAGCAGAACTTGGCTGCCACCGGAAGGAGGAGCAGGAACTCTGGACAGGCACTTGCCTAAGACAGAGGCTGGGGCAGGAAAACAGAGTACCTCTTCCGCCCCAATCCCAAGCCTAGCACCCGGTAACAACAGTAACAACGATCTGTAGCTGGCAGAGCGGGGGCTGGTGACGCTGGCATAGAGATGGCTGAGAGGGGAGCAGGAAGCAGGAACACTGAGGAAAAATCCTTCTGCCTCTCAGTCCCCACCCTAAGCACAAGGCAACAAAGAATTTGAAGCCTGTGGTGCACTGGAAGTAATAATACCAAAAAATAAAAAAGTTACTAGGGTGTTAGCCTAGTGGTGGCACTCCAGTTGGCTAGATCCCAGGTTGAAGTGGAATTTGAAGTTCAAATGGACCTCCAAAGGATCTGATACAGCTATTCACTTTTTCCAGAACCTACACCAATACTTTAAATTGTCCTTTCATTTAGTGCCGGGAGTGTTTCACACCCTGGGCCAATGCACCCGAGTAAGATTCACGATGGGCGAGGGGTAAGCAGAGGGAGAAGAGCCACGGTGGAAGGGGGTTCTGAGACGTTGGTTGAGTTAGCAGGTGAACCCAGGGCGTGAAAGAGTATTTATGGAAGCTGAGCATCCATAAATGGAATGGAAAATGATGCTCTTAAAGCATCCTATTCCTTTCTACCCATTTTGGGAAGGCTTCAAGGCATCGGAGCTACCTATACCCAAACTTAAAACTCTCCTGGCTGTCCTTTTTAAGGTCAAGAGTACAGTGTCCAGACTCCACCCCTTGCAGGATGTGGGGTTGTGAGCAGTTGCATTAAGCTTTCAGTGTCTCACTTTTCTCTACTGTAAAATGATATAGTTAATGGAATTTATCTCAGGGGGCTGCTGTGACTGGTAAATGAGACGGCCCACATACAAGGCTGAACATAGTGAGTGCTACTCCTTAGCTATGATTATGATAATTCTTTTCAGGAGGTAATAAAGGCCTGGAATTATTCTTGAAGTTAGAATGAAAAGGAGATGGAGGTGAAGGATGGTGTAGAGACTGAGTTGACTTGCTGAATGAATATGAAGGATGAGGGAGAGGGCAGGGTCACGGAGGCACCTACGTCTTGAGGCTGGGTTGGCAGAGCGGTGGCACCTGTGGGGCATCGGAATGCCTGCGCCTGGTTCACGAAAGGCTCCAGCACTTTGTATTTGGGACTGCAGGCCCAGTGCCTTTTCCAATTGAAGCCAGAAATCCAGGCGATCATGTGAAATTTGAATTTTTAATATTTTTTAAAATCTGGAGCAAACAAAAGAAGACTGGTAGGTGCAAATTTGCAACCTGTGTGTAAAATCTTAGTGGTTCTGCTGACATAGAACTCATCATTATATGTCCCAGAGTGCCTTGCTTCTTTTTTTTTTTGAGACAGAGTCTCACTCTGTTGCCCTGGCTAGAGTGCCGTAGCATCAGCCTAGCTCACAGCAACCTCAAACTCCTGGGCTCAAGCAATCCTCCTGCCTCAGCCTCCTGAGTAGCTGGGACTACAGGCACGTGCCACCATGCCAGCTAATTTTTTCTATTTGTAGTTGTTTGGCTAATTTCTTTCTATTTTTGGTAGAGGTGGGGTCTCACTCTTGCTCAGGC
>CAUYPO010013963.1:0-30584 GCA_963574435.1 Cheirogaleus major
ATGGTGATATAGCACCTCTTGTATTTTCCTGGATAGAGCTGGAACCCATTCTACTAAGTGAAGTATCCCAAGAATGGAAAAATAAGCACCACATGTACTCACCAGCAAATTGGTATTAACTGATCAACACCTAAGTGGACATGTAGGAATAACATTTGTCGGGTGTCGGGCAGGTGGGAGGGGGGAGGAGGGGATGGGTATATACAAACATAATGAGTGGGATGTGCAACGTTTGGGGGATGGTCACGCTTGAAGCTCTGCCTCGAGGGGGGAGGGGGGCCTAGGCAATGTACATAACCTTAATATTTGTACCCCCATAATATGCTGAAATAATAATTTAAAAAATGAGGTAGGAAAGAGAATCATCCAAACTTGGTGATTGACTAGATATAGAGGGAAAGGAATCAGGGATGCTGTCCTGGCTTTTCCCATTCTTAGCCTAACACTATCAGTTAATATTTAGAGGCCCTTACCCATCACTTTACTTTGGTGAGCCTCCATTTGTTTGTTTGTCAAATAAATATAATAACTTCTGTTGTACTTCCCTCCACAATATTAGGGAAATTCAAGTGAAATAATGGCTGGGAATGCTCTTTCCAAGGTACAAAAGACTATGAGACAAGAGACACAAGGATAACCCATGTGTTTAGGCTCACTGCCTGCACAAAGGCAAGTGTGTGCTCAACACATAATAAGAAGCCTCATCCAGTCACACTCTCCCAGATATTTTTCATTGTTTCTTTTATTTCAAAGCTCCATTAAAGAGCCCTTGCAAAGGATGAGCAACCTCTCAGGAGGCCATGAGTCCTGAGGTAGCACAAAAGGGCTGGGCTTCCCTAAACCATGCATACTGTTTTCCAGGCCTTTCATGAGCAATGCAGTGCTATTCATCTGGCTAGTGGCTACTACATTGGAAAGCAGATTTCTAGATCTCAGGAGGCCAATAAGTCAGACATCAGAACACCAGAGCACACGTGGAACCAAAATGAGCTCTGATCCTGGGGAAGAGGCTGTTTGCTCTCTGTACTTTCTGACACCCCCTCCCAGATATATGCATCCCAAGTACTAGCCTGATCCAAAGGAAATCAGGAATTTGAAGATTACCAAAGGTAGGCCTAGCAACCCAGGCAACTAACAAAGGCAATGTATAGAGTAGAATTAGCACCAGTACAGGGCACAAGGGTAGGAGGCAATAAAATTTGTCCTTGGCATTCTTCACCTTCCTGATACCCAAATATCACTCCTGATCCCAACATCTTGTTTCCCTTCATCATAGGACTTTGCTTCCAGCTTGCTATCAATATCTCCTTGATAAGATTTTAGGGTATCCCACTTTCATATCAGATTATTTTTCTGCTTATACTATGATTTTTCACCTTATCCTCTGACCATCTAAATCTCTGGAGATTTTCCCATACTCTAACATTCAACCAACACCATGGGACAGTGGTAAAAGAAAGAAGAGCAACTAGTTTAGTTCCCTGGATCTGGAGGGAGATAAGAACAAATTCCTAACATCTCTTCATTTCCTCTAGCACATTTATCAATGTCCCCCACACCTTGTTCTTACTCCCTAGATGTGAGCAGCAGATATTAGTAGTTCCACTTTAAATGTAAGGAGCTGAGGCAGAGACAGGTGATAACTGACTTGCATAAAGCTACAGTACAAGTTGATGGCAGATCTGGAGCCAAAACCCAGATCTCTGGCTCACCAGCCAGCTAGAGTCTCTGTCTAAGGCAATATGTTTCCCCATTAAAAGATGACTTCTTCTTATTGGAAGTCAATCAGTTACAGAAATGCAACCAGCTGCAAGCAGGGATCCACCCAGCAGGGGCCTGTTCCATGAACCCCTCTCCCCTACCCCCAACCCCAACCCCAGAGACTCAGTTCCAGGCCTGAAAAATGTAAGCACCAGCCAGGCTTGGGGGTGGGGAGGGGAAGTACAGAATTTGGTCCCCTCCTCCTCTTCCCCTCCAGATCCCTAGAGCTTGAGCCTTGGAAAAGCCACGCACTACAGGGAGGAGGCTGCCCCGTGACAGCTGCAAGCAGGTTATTCCAGAGAACGTTGAGATGGCAGGAATATTTTCCAATTGAAATCAAACCAATTCCCTTTGCATTTGAGTCTCAGGAACATTCATGATGAAAATCTAGACAGCATGACATTGTATGAACTCTGAAAGCCGGGCTGATGCTACTCTGGTTGGTGTTGCCTTTGGCTCACACTGAGGATAGAGTCAGAGCCCTGGAAAGGACTGGCCAAAGCAGCTTCAGCCAAAGACCCTGTGCCATCCATATTTTAAAGGCTGTCTGTGTGTAGTGCTGACCTGGTCTCTGAGTCAATGATTGGATTTTTTCACTGCTCAAGGAAGATCTGGGGTTGTGAGCCTCACCACTTGGCATAGCCCAGGAAGGAGAGCCCCTTGGTTGTACCCTTGCTCTAGAGACCTAGGGTGAGGGGAAAGGGTAGCAAAAGGGAAACATGGCAGGCTGCAGGCAAAGGTGACACATTCTCACAAAAAGTATCACAGGCATAAGACAGGCAGGGGTACAGAGCTGTGGGTGGTCAGGGCCAAGTGTTTTTCCACCAAGGTCGAGGGAAGCAGCATGGTCTTAAGAGAAGGGGTTCGAACTGGAAATGAAGAAAAATATGGTCTCCTGACTTTCTCCTTCCATATCCCAGCTGGGGCCCTGTCTGAAATCTGAGAGGATTGCTAGTATGCTCATAAAAACAACCACTACAACCCCAAGAGCACAAGTGGAAGCATGGAATACTGCCGGGAAGGCAGAAGAAGTGAGCTGTGCCACTCACTGGCTGCATGACAAGTTGCTTCTCACACTCTAGTTTTCAGTTTCATCCCATTAAATCATGAGTGTAATAAGCCCTACCCACCTCAGAGGGCTGTTGTGAAAACTGAATGAGATAATGAGTGTGAATGAGCTTTTGAAGCTGTAAACTATGAAGCCTTTTGCTGTAGCTCGGGTCTCTGGAGCTGACTGGGTAATGCAACAAGTGACATGTACAAGCAGACTCGAAGCCTGGGCCTAAGTGACAGGAATAAAAGGAGGAGCCAGGCACTCCCTAAACTCTAGGTCCTGAGCTCATAGTACATAGAAACCTGAGTGCAAAATGAAACCAGAGAGCAGAAAGCAGCACTAAGCCTTAGCAAGAGCTGGTCTGAGTGAAGTCCAGGGAGCAGAGCTCCACAGCATTATGTTCCAGGGCCAGGAAGGCTCCAGTTCCCAAATATCCCCATCACCAATGGCTGAAATCCCAGAAGAAAAGCTGAGTTTTACAGCTAAATCATTTCTTCTGTTAAAAATACAAATGTATTCATGGCAGGGGAAGGGGTAGTGGGTCTGTGGTATTTGCAGCCTACATTTGGGCCTACTTCTTAGTTGCTTTGCTCCTTCTAAGTACTCTTCCACTCCAGTCCACCAGGTACTGCTGCATCACCCCATTATAGTAACCTTCCTAAATCATAAGTAATGCCACACCTCAGTTCCAGAACCTTCAGCCGCATCCCATTACCTACAGGAAAAAAAAATTGAAAGCTTCGGCCTGCTACTCCAAGTTATCTACAGTCTTTCCCTACCCTCCTTCCAGCTGTACTTCAAATATATCCCCTCTAAACTCTGTATTTTGGCCAAACTGCCCCATTCCAGAAGCCTCAGGGCAAACAGAGATTATAAGGGAAACACACTGGACTGGAAGTCAGAAGAACTTGGTTCCAGTCCCAGCTCAGCCATTAACTGTCTTGGTGACCTTATATAAGTCATTTATTCAACCATAATGTTGGGAGTGTTGAGATTACTTGAGAACTGTGTCAAAATCAATTTGCTACTAAATTAAAGTATAAATGTTTTTTTGAATGACTTAATTTTTATATTCTAGAGCAGAGTCTAGGTCCTCCATGTAATGTCACCCATATTCACTTTATTTACAATATGTTTTCCAGAGTGGGAAGGAAAATGCCTGAGTGACAGACAACACCCACAGAATCACCCAGAACCCTGGATAAACATAAGGATCCTTCCAGTTTTAATACTATAACAACCTGAGGTCATATGCCTTTTTCTGCCTTTGTGCCTCTCCTTCACATTCATGTCTTCTAATAGCCTCCCACCTTCCTGGAAAGCGTTTAAATCCTCCTCATTCTTCAAGACTCAACTCAAGATCCTACCACTGCCACCACTAATACTAGATATTCTTTCCAATGCCACAACCCTGCAGCCCACAGTGAGCTTGCCCTCCCCCTGAGTCTCTGACACTGACTATACTTATTCTCTGGCTCTTCAAGAGTTGTCTTGTGACTTCTTCTCTTTCAGCTATCTGATATAGCTTGCCTGATCTAACTTACATATTCACACAGTATATCAGCTCCTGACAGTATCTCTCTGTCTTATGGGGCTTGAGAGAAACTCTATAGAGAATGAGGGGTGAAAGGCTCAGGGAATGAACCTAGCTGCTGAGGTATGGCATAAAGGCAACAGGAGCATCATTTTGTCATTATCATCATCATCGTCATCGTCATCATCATCACCACCATCATCCCTGAAATGTGAGGGCACAGTGTAAAATGTATTTTTACATTCATTATCTTACACAATCAGAGAATCAAAGGTGGCTAGGCCTTAGATTATTCCAGTCTAGTGGTTCTACTTGCCTAGAAAGCTTGTTAAAACACACATTTCTGGGCCCCATCACCAGAGTGTTTGGTTCACTTGGTCAGGGATAAAGCCTGAGAACTGGTATTTTTAACAAGTTCCTGGGTGTTACTGCTGCTGCTAGTCTGGGGAATCACACTTCAAGAACCACTGATCACTGTTACAGTCCAGTTTTACCACTTGACAAATGAGATCCAGAGTGAGAAAGAGACTTGTTCAAGGTTACCCCACAAGTCAGTGACCAAGCTGTGGCTCCTGACTCCTAAGCCAGAACTCCTTCTCCACCACCACAGCTAAACCTCCTCCTTTTCTTTCTTCCTTCCCAAGGGTGCAGTGAAGATGAATTAAATGCTGTCTGGAAAAACCCTTTGGGTTCTGCAAAACTAAGATGCTCATAACCAGGTGGCAGTGTTATTGCTCTGCAGAGACATCTGATCCCAATTAGGCCTCCTCTCCTCTCTGCCTGGACTCTGATGTTTGGATGATCCCCTTGGCCCCCACCCCTTCACAGCTGTGTCTGCAACAAAGAGCCACCCTTCTTGGCCCTGAGCCAGTTTGGGCCACTGTTGCTAGCCGTGCCTTTCCTGAGGCTTTGTGCACATGGAATGGCCCAGCTCAGTAAAGGAAATCATAGGGGAGGGGGAGCTAGCTTGCTTCAAGTAGGGCCCCAGATGGGCCTGAGGCTCAGGTTCCACCTGTGACCAGTACCTACCCCCACCTCCAGGCCCAACCAAGAGCAGTTTGGAAACTACAGGCTACAGGCTATACATAGGCCCTGTTGGGGATGAGAATGGCCTACATTCTCTGCACTGTGTGCCCCGTCACGTGTGCAGGGGGCTTGGTGCCAGGGTCACACCATAGATTATTCAGGAGTTGGCAACCGATGGCCCACAGGTTGGATTTTGTTCATGGCCTGTTTTTGTACTGCTCATGAGCTAAGAATGTTTTTTTACATTTTTAATGGAATTTTAGAAGAAAAAGGAAGAGGAAGAGGCAGCAGCAGAGGTGACAGAAACCACAGTGGCCCACAAAGTCTAATATAATTACTCTATGGTCCTTTACTAAAAAAATTTGATGACCCTGGATTAGAAAACTGATCAACAAACTTATACCAGCAAGGTGTGGTGACTCACACCTGTAATCCCAGCACTCAGGGAGGCCGAAGTCAGAGGATTGCTTGAGGTCAGGAGTTCGAGACCAGCCTGAGCAAGAGTGAGATCTGTCTCTACTAAAAGAATAGAAAGAAATTAGCTGGGCAACTAAAAATATAAAAAAAAATTAGCTGGGCATGGTGGCACATGCCTGTAGTCCCAGCTACGCGGGAAGCTGAGGCAGAAGGATCGCTTGAGTCCAAGAGTTTGAGGTTGCTGTGAGATAGGCTGATGCTATACAGCACTCTAGCCCAGGTGACAGAGTGAGACTCTGTCTCAAAAATAAATAAATAAGTTAAAGAAAAACCCTGATACCAAGGGAACCCTCAAACACAGAGTGTCAGAAATGAAAGGACCATGAGAGCTCAGTTAGTTGAGGACCAAACTGCATTCCTTGGTGTCCTGGGGTTCTAGAATTGGCTCAAGGGATGCCTCTGAGGTGACCTGACCCTCCACCTGCACCCCAACACACACATTCAACGTGCTTTCTAAACCAAAGGAATTAAATTGATTTCATTTTTAAATAGGTTTCTCTGCTTTTAAACATATTGAAAATCACTAGCAAAACCCAAAGCCCCTCACTTTATAAATGTGAAAACTGAGGACAAGAAAAGGGAAAGGTCATATTCAAGACTACACAGTGACTCAGAGCTAGAGCTAGGAGAGGAACCTACATGTGCTGATTGCACAGGTCAGTGGTCTTTACACATCAACATCCCACAAATAAAGTAGGATATAACCATAACAATGACAGTTATCATTTGCAGAGGATTTGTCACTTTATAAAGTACCTCACATACTTGTCATCCTACAAGATAGCACATAATAGCAGAGTTTTGCCAATTCCATTAATAGAAATTCTGTAAGATAAACCATTTTAGAACATAACATCATCCCATCCCATACTCTCATTATACAGGTAAGAAAACTGAGACCTAAAGCACATGGGTGACTTTACCCAAGGAATATAATGAACATAGGTCTTTCCACTGCACCATGCTTAGAAATCAAATACCAATCTGGAGAAAAAAAAACAAAGCTGCTTCCTCCCAGTTTCCATTGCTTCTCAGCCCCTTGACAAAAATTAGGGCCTGAGAAGTTTCACAGAACTCTCTTTTCTCTATACACTTAGTCTTTAATTTATCCCATCAGTTCTGATGGCTTAAAATGTCATCTATTTGCCAAAGACTCCAAAATTATATCTCCAGCCAAAACTGTTTCTAAAATTCCAGATTCTTATATCCAATTGCCTATTCAACATTTCCATTCAGATGTTGAATAGACCTATCAAATTCAACATGTCCAAAACTAAATGCTTGATCTCCGCCACTTTACAAAAAGAGCACCTGCTCCACCCACAGGGAAGAAGCACCAATAGCTTAAAATCCACTTGCATCAACCCAAATAATAAAAGGTGTTGGTAAGTATGGTGATGAGTGAGAGGTTGCCTATATAGAATAAGCCAAGTTCTTTTTTAAAAAGAAAGAAGCTGGCCTTTAGCGGTCTCCTTTCTCTACCAGAGCATTCTGTGAGAGCACAAAATCAATTAATTTCGAACAGCATGAAATTAAAAGCAAATGCAAAAGTGGTTTGTGCAATGTTTTTCTCCTTTTAAAGTGAATATAAAGGAGTGGTGGAAAAAAATGAAGGTAAACCAGCCTAGAAATTGACAATATCTGTGAGTACATGGGGGTGGCCTAGAAATGCAGGCAAGAAGAGATGGAAGGAGAGACAGTATGATCAGGTAGCAATCAAAAGGGAAGAAAGTGAGGATAAACAGTCCACGAGTCCCCACATATCTTGAAACTCAGGCCCAAGGAAATCTCCAAAACACCCAAATGGGGTCTGAGGAGGCAAATTCACCCTTCCCTTCCCTCAGAGCTCTGGACCCTCACCCTCATAATAGCCATCTACAAACACTCTGGCCTATATTGCAATTGAACTCTATTTGTAACAGACTCCTGGGCTCTTAGTATTTTGGGAACTTCCCTAGCCAAGACATACCAGCTCAGTGAGGCAGTGTGGGTGCATAGGGAGTACTGGGCTTAGAGTCAGAAGACGTGAGTTCCAGACTCAGGTCCTGACTAACTTTCTGTGAGCATTATTCCCACTGCCAGCTCAGGCCTTAGTTTTATGCTACAAAAAATAAGAAGACTGAACTTGGAGTATGTACCTGTTTCCAATCCCATAGGAAGCCTTCAGAGTCTCAGTGCCCATGATGCTCTGTCACCACTTTCTGGTAACCCCATTCATATCTCTATACTCCACTCCAGCAAATATACAAAAAAGTGAAGCTCCTATACAAACTAGTGGCTATGTGCCCCTCTCAATAAGGCCTAGATATAAAAACCTATTCATTAACTCCCACTCATTTTTAGATAGGGAAACTAAGAACCAAGGCCCAGAGAAGTAATATAATTTTCCTAAAGTCAAACAAAGATCCAATGGCAACACACATTGCTGCCTAGAATTAAAAGGGAACCACCCCTGAGGAGATTGAGGGTGATGAGATAGCTTATAGGAGAAGATCAAAAGGGTAATTGGGACATGCTAAGGCCACAAACCAACCTAGTGGAAAGAGTCCTAGAATGAGAGTCAAGGAGTCCTTCTACCTCTAGTTCTAGCTCTGCTACTAACTAGCTACTTGGCCTTGGGCAGTTCCCTTCACATTTTAGGGTTTCAGATTCCTCATCAGTAAAATAAATGAATTAATTCTCTAAGGCTGCAGTCCCCAATCCCTGGGCCATGGACCGGAACTGGTCCATGGCCTGTTAGGACCCAGGCCAAACAGCAGGAGGTGAGTGGTGAGTGAGCAAGTGAAGCTTGATCTGCATTTACAACCACTCCCCATTGCTCACATCACCATTTGAGCTCCTCCTCCTGTCAGATCAGTGGTGGCATTAGATTCTCATAAGAGCAAAAACTCTTCTGTAAACCGTGCATGTGCAGGATCTAGGTTGTGTACTCCTTATGAGAATCTAATGCCTGATGGTCTGAGGTGGAGCTGAGGCACTGGAGAGCAGCTACAAATACAGATTATCATTAACAGAGATCTTGACTACACAGAGACTATAATCAACCAATTGCTTGAATCTGCGTATCACTTTGGGTCGTATAGACATTTTAACAATGTTGATTCTGCTGACCCATGAACATGGTATGGTTTTCCACCTGTTTACGTCCTCTCCTATTTCCTTCCTCCAGTGTTTCGTAGTTCTCCCTGTAGAGATCTTTTACCTCCTTAGATATATTCTCAGATATTTTATTTTCTTTGTGCCTATTGTGAAGGGTATTGAGCCTTTGCTTTGGTTCTCTGTTTGACTGTTGTTGGCATATAGGAAAGCTACTGATTTCTGTACATTGATTTTGTAACCTGAGAATTTATTTATCAATTCCAGTAGTCTCATGGCAGAATCTTTGGGGTTTTATAGATATAAGATCTTATCATCAGCAGAGAGGAATAGCTCTTCTGCCCCCATTTTGATGCCCTTGCTTTCCTTCTTTTGTCTGATTGCTCAGGCTAGGACTTCCAGCACTATGTTGAATAGAAGCAGTGATAGAGGGCAACGTTGTCTGGCTCCAGTTCTAACTGGGAATGCTTTCAATTTTTCCCCATTCAGTATGATGTTGGCTGTGGGTCTGTCATATATGGCTTGTATCATTTTTAGGTAAGTCCTTTCTATGCCTATTTTGTTAAGTGTTCTTATCATAAAAGGGTGCTGAATTTTGTCAAATGCTTTTTCTACATCTATTGAGAGGATCATATGGTCTTTGTTTTTGCTTCTATTTATGTGGTAAATTACATTCATAGATTTGCATATATGGAACCATCCCTGCATCTCTGGGATATTGGTCTTAGTTTTCTTTTTTTGTTGCGTCCTTTCCTGGTTTTGGTATCAGGGTGATGTTGACTTCATAAAATGTGTTGGGGAGGATTCCTTCCTTCTAGATGTTGTGAAATAATTTCTACATGATAGGCACCAGTTCTTCTTTGTAGGTCGGTAAAATTTGGATGTAAAACCATCTAGTCTGGGACTTTTCTCCTTAGGAAAGTTTTATTATTGCTGCTTAAAATTGCATACTTGATATTGATCTGTTCAGGACTTCTATCTCCCTGATTGAACCTAGAGAGGGTGTGTGTTTCTAAGAATTTGTCCATTTCCTCCACATTCTCCAGTTTATGTGCATATAGGTTTTTATAGTATTCATAGATGATATTTTGTATTTCTGTGATATCAGTTGTAATTTCTCCTTTTTTATTCCTGATGGAGCTTATTAGAGTCCTTTCTTTTCTGCTTCTCATTAATCTAGCAAGAGGCATGTCAATTTTGTTTATTTTTTCAAAGAACCAACTTTTTGTTTAATTAATCTTCTGTATAGTTTTCTTGTTCTCAATTTCACTTAGTTGTGCTCTGATCTTTGTTATTTCTTTTCTTCTGCTGGGTTTGGGATTGCTTTGCTCATCCTTTTCCAGTTATTTGGGACAATTCATTAGATTATTGATTTATGATCTTTCTGTCTTTTGGTTGTAGGCATTTATGAATATAAATTTTCCTCTCAGGACTGCTTTATCTGTGTCCCACAGATTTTGATAACCTGTGTCTCCTTTATCATTTAGTTCAAAGAATCTTTTATAGCAGCACATTTCACAATGGCAAAGATGTGGAAATAACCCAAGTGCCTAACAATACATGAGTAGATTAATAAAATGTGGTATATGTATACAATGGAGTTCTACTCAGCCACAAAAAATAATGGTGATGTAGCACCTCTTGTATTATCCTGGATAGAGCTGGAGCCCATTCTGCTAAGCGAAGTATCACAAGAATGGAAAAACAAGCACCATATGTACTCACCATCAAATTGGTATTAACTGACCAACACTTAAGTGCACATATAGTAGTAACATTCATCAGGTGTTGGGCAGGTCGGAAGGGAGAGGAAGAAATGGGTATATTCACACCTAATGGGTGTGATGAGCACCGTCTGGAGGATAGCCACGCTTGAAGCTCTGACTTGGGTGGAGAAAAGGCAGTATATGTAACCTAAACATTTGTACCCCCGTAATATGATGAAATAAAAAATTTAAAGTTAATAAAATAAATTCCTTGCAGACTCATATCAAAACCCTATTAGTGAATGGCAAGGGACAATGTAATAATAATAGAAATAAAGTGCACAATAAATATAATGCATTTGAATCATCCTGAAACCATCTCCTCTCCCACTATCTGTGGAAAAATTACCTGGCATGAAACCAGCCCCTCGTGCTTAAAAGGTTGTGACCACTGCTCTAAGGAATTGTCCCATACTGATGATGCTCTATGAGATATTGTTCCAAGCTGGCCTCCTTTCTCTGAGTTTGAGCTCCTGATGTGGTTGGTCCCAAGGAAGCTTATGGCAGGATTCAGAGATAATGAGGCTGTAAGAAAAGCTTTAGCCACCACCCTCAAGAGAAGGGTCAGGGCCCTGAAGACACCCAGAAAACTACCCTTCTCCTCTTCATTGAACCATGTTTTCCTGTTGGACTCCTTTGAACCTTCAAGACCCAGCTTTAAGCATAATCACATCTTTGAGAGCTTCTCTCACTCCCTGGAGCAGAATTGATCACATCTTCATTTAGGCCATGACTAAACTTAGCATAAATGCCTCCATTAGAGCACTAATAATTCTGAATCAGCCTTTCATTTATGAGATAAATTAAATGGCTATAAACAGGGTAAAAATGAGAAAATGAGTGTTAGGAATAGTAGAAGATAAAAGTTGGAGTCAAGTCTTGGAAGGCCTTAAAGCTAAGCAGAGATGCCTGAACCTGATGAAGGTACAATAGGGATCCAGTGATGACTTTGTGCAAGGCACAATATGGTGTTCAATACGGTGAGAGTAAAGACATGGAGGTGGGAATGATCCTTGTTTTCATGGGTCTGCCTATGTGTTAAGGGGGTGGGGAAACTAGTGAGAACCCAGGCATAGGATCTTGTGGGGCCCAAACTGAACTGCTAGGCAATTTCAGAATGCAAAGAGCTCTTCCTTTTATGCTAGATGGACCCAAATAAAGTCCTGAAGACCATGTTTTGTCACTCCTAAAGAGTCTCTGGGCAGCTCCATATAAGAGCACCAAGACCAGACTAGGAAAAGGAAGAAGGGATAGGGGTAGGGACTAGTCTCAGATAGCCATGGGTTCTGTAGACCATTTTGCTTTGGAACAATTTAGGAAGTAAGAGGGAATAAGAACAGCTGGGTCCAAGTCAGAACCCTCACTGTACTGTGGTCTACCTCAGGAGTCAGTTCAGGGATGGCTCTTATACACACACATCCCTGGAAGCCCTTAGTGCTTCCACATAGCAGGGGAAAACCAACCTTCCCAGCAGCATGAGCAAAGCCCAAGCACCTGAGAGGCCCCTGAAGAGGCGATTCAGAAGGTATAAAAAGTGCAAAGGTGTGGCTGGGCACAGTGAACAGTGAAGATTGTGGACTCCTGCTTCAAAGGGGGCTTGGCCTGGTATAGCCAAACAAGACATAAGAAGGCCCAGCTTGATTTTGGCCTGACTTCAGAGGGGGCAATAAGTGCCCACAAACAGCTGGCTATGAAAAAAAGATCTGCTCCCTCTGGAAAATCATGGCCTTTAGCACATTCCCCAGAATGACATCAACCAGGGAACAGTGCCAAAAATGTGACTTTCACGTTTCTGCAGCAACAGATGATTTCCTCTCCCCACTTGGCTTTTTTTCTTATATGTATAAATAAAGGAGCCAGTCAATCGTTCAAAAATATGAACATCTTAAGCACTTCCAGGCTTTGCAAGTAGTAATTATTAATAGAAGCAAGTGACCATGCCTCTTAGAAATGTTATTTCACATATTGCTTTTCTGGTTCCTTAAAGAAGATTTATACATGTGGCCATGCTGAACTGAAATAATAAGAGTTGACACGATGACCACACCAAAATACATTTTTCCCCACTTGATTTATATCACCAACATTGCACATGAATGTTCCATTTGGTCTGCCCAAAGATTCTTAAGCCTAGGGACAGGGGATTTGAGGTCACCCAGCCAATGGTGGCTGAGGATAGAATCCACCAGAGCAAAAGAAGGAGAATGGAAATATCAGGAAAGCTCAGATATATAACTGGAATACTGACTTACCCAGAGGACATTGTAAATACCAACAATGAAGAAAAAAGCAATATTCACTGTTTAGTTTTTGTCTTCAATTTCTATCCCCTCATACTTACACCCTTGCCTAATCTGCCTTTTTCCTATACCGTAGCAGTCCTCTAAACTCTGTAAATGATATGTGCCTCTTTCATTGATCAACTGAACCCCCTCTCTTTCCTTTCTCTCCACCAACCATTTGCCTCATCATCCCTCTCAATATAACAGAACCTTTAAAAATTTGCCCAAAGATATGAACATAAGCTTTTCAAAAGAAGATAGACACATGGCCAATAAATATATGAAAAAAATGTTCATTACTAATTATCAGAGAAATTCAAATTAAAACTACAATGAGGTCTCACCTTACCCCAGTTAGAATGGTATTTTTTTTTTAAAAAAAGTCCAAGAACAATAGATGCTGGCATGGATGCAGAGAGAAAGGAACATTTGTACACTGTTGGTGGGACTCCAAATTAGTACAACCTCTATGGAAAACAGTATGAAGATTCCTCAAAGAAATAAATGTAGACCTACCATTTGATCCAGCAATCCCACTACTGGGTATTTACACAAGGGAAAAGAATTCATTTTATCAAAAAATCACTTGCACTTGGATGTTTATTGCAGCACAGTTCACAAGTGCAAAGATGTAGACTCAAACCAAAGGCCCATCAATTCATGAGTGGATTAACAAAATGTGGTATATGTATGCCATGGAATACTACTCAGCCATGAAGAAGGATGACTTAATGCTTTTTGCTACAATCTGGGTGGAACTGGAGAGCATTCTCCTAAGTGAAATATGTAAAGAATGGAAAAGCAAACACCACATGTACTCACTATTACATTGGAAATAACCAAGGAGCACACGTGCATAGAGGGAAGTATAACTAAATGTAAATGAATCAGGGAGGAGGGAGAGGAGGGGCTGGGCAAAGTCCTACCTAATGGGTACAATGATCTCTATCTGGGTGACAGGCAGACTTATAACCTTGACTTAAGCATTACAAAAGTGATCCTTATAACCAAAAACATTTGTTCCCACGTAATACTTTGAAATAAAAAATAAAAAAATTTTGCCCAACTACATACCTCAGATCTAGTTTTCATGTAGGCAACAGCCTTGGTTGTAGCTGGGGATATAAAGGAAACTAAGGTCCAAAAATGGTTCCACCTGCTCAGGTGAGTAGAGTTTTTTAATTAATCTAGAACTGAATGGGCTAGTTACTGGCCAATACCTTATGTGAATAACCTGCTCTACTCCTAAAAGGATTTTTCCCTCCAGCTGCTAATTAGCTATCTAGCTAAAGGAGGGCTGTCCTATTCCAGAAGGTGGCAATCAAGATGCCAAAATAGAGGTCCCTGTGGTACAAGACAGGAGTGAATTTTCACTTAGGAACACATAGTTCTGCTGCCAGGAGCCAAACAGCCAAAAAATGCCAGCTAAGAGTTTGCATCAAGGATTGATACTAAGCGAAAAACAATTCAAATTAAACTGGGGCCAGTTCTTCAGCTTCCCAGACTTCAGGAGACAACTGAAAGATCAGTTTTCTATAGCACTTTGATGAGGACGTTGGTCATGTTGAAGAAGTGTAAGGTGATCCTTCTCCTATATGAATCTCCAAAGAAATGTTGGAAGTCCTTGGAGCTTGGTAGCATACCAGCTCTAATATGTATTAACTCTGTTGGGAACCCATCAAAATAGCCCATGGTGGGGATAGTATGTACCAGACCTCAGTTGTAGCCTGATCAAATTTGCATTTTACAAATTTGGTTTAGGGTTGGAATTGCCATGAGTGTGCTGGGCTCAGTCAGTCTCTTAAAATAAATCAAAGAATATATTTCAGTGATTAAGTACATGGATTTCATAGTCAAACAGATAAGCCTCCTTTATGTATGATACAGTGTAAGGTGTGGTCTACTAAACTGGGATATACCCCAGTTTCCTAATTTGTAAAATGGAAACAATAATAGTACCAATGTATTAAGTTTGTTGTAGGGACTAAATAAAACAATATATAAATCATTTAGTATAGTGCAAAGCACACAATAAATGGTAACTACTATTATTATCATCTACATGATTATCTGTTTATTAGGTCACAAAATATATAAAGCTTAAATGTACATGTAGAACATTATAGAGACCAGATGTCATGAACCCAGGTCCACAGTTCTTGAATCTGATTTAGGATGCCATCTTAAAAATCCACAAATAACACTATTAGCCCCAAAAGGACCAGCTTTGTAAAACTGGTATTAGCAAAAAGTTGCTCAAGCAAGTCAAGAGCAATGATTACACTGCAGGTCTAGTAGACTTTATAGAGCAGGACTTCCCTGTTTTTTTTTATGATGAAAATTACAGGTGTTTAAGTAAGAGAAGTAGAAGAATGAAACGAATGATGGCACAGGTTGAATGCACGAAAGCTCTAAAGGACTTGGCCATGGTCTTTCTTAAGTTCTCAAGTTTTTTTCTAGTTCAGGACCTTCTGGAACTCTCTCTGCTGCATCATCAATTTATCCTACTCTAATGGGTCATTCCTGACCCTGCCAGGGAGAATAATGCTGGTTTCAAGTCGCCAACAGGGTGCCCAAGCTGCATCAATATCTCTGTGTCTCAGGGTTTGTCCCACTCTGCTGGACTCACCAGGCAAGCAGAACCAGGGATGGCTGGCAGGTAGGGAGCTCACAGTGTGAGTGCCCCTCAGTCTGCTGCAGGGCCCACAAAGGAAAGGTCCCTTTCCCTGTGGATGCCTCCAAGTGGTAGCTAAATTGTCTCTCTTGGCAGCTGCGGGGAGGGGAGAGGAAGGAGAGAATGAATCAATATGGCGCCTGCCCAGAGGCTGGGTCTGTGGGGCGGGACGTGTCCCCAGGGAGCTGGGAGCCTGCTGCCCTGTCCGCAAGAGGCTCACCACTCACTGGCTCCTATAGGTTCAGGCACCCTTCCTTCCAACCCTCATCCAATCTATGTTTGTCTGCCTGTTTGTTTTTTTCACTTTTATCTAAAATCTTTTCTTCTTGTAGAGACACTCTGGCTGGAGATGTTTCTTGTCTGCCATCTTCTTGATTAGATCTATCACAGAAAAACATCTTCAAGGTATTATCTAGAGTCACTGTCTTCACTTCCTTCCCTCTGTTTCTAAACTCAGACCACCTCATTTGGACTTATAGTCCTAAAATTCTACTGCAATTACTCTTGTAAAGGTCACTAATGGCATTCATACTACTAATGGGTAGAAACCTCTTTGCCCTCATCTTATTCAGGCACTGGGCAGCATTCAACCTGGTTAATCATTCTCTCCTCTTCTTACTTAAATATTCTGTTCTCTTATCTTCTTGGCACCATATTCACCCAGTTCTCCTCCTACCTCACTGGCCTCTCCTTCTCATTTTCCCTTACTGGTTTCTATTCCTCTGTTCTATCTCTAAATGTTGAAATATCCCAGGGTTTAGACCCAGGATACTTCTATTTTCTGTTATAGTCTTGTTTCTGTTATAGTCCACACTCTCCTTGCAAAATCTTATCCAGCTTCCATGGCTTTATACAGACCATCTATGTAAGAATGAGTCTCATCTTTAAACTATATTCCTGAACTCCGACTTGTATATCCAAATACTTAATTGACCTCACCACTTGCAAGTATAATCAGCATCACAAATTTAATGTGTCCAAAGCAGAACTCTTAATCATACACACACATACACTAAAAAAAAAAAAAAACAAACAAAAAACTGTCCTTCCCCCAGTCTTTCCAATCTCAGGAAATAAGGCAAAAAGGGAGTCATCCTTGATTATTTTCTCTTCCTACAGCCCTGCATCTAATTCATCAGATTTTTCTATTAATTCTTCTTTGAGGACATATCCCAAATCCATCCACTTCCCTCAATATCCACTGCTAACACTTTACTCCAATTATCTCTCTTGCCTAGATTACCACAACATCCTCCTAACAGGTCTCCCTACACACATTCTTGCCTTCTTTGGTCCATTCTCCAACAGCAGTCAGAATTATTCTTTTAAAATATAAGTTTGATATTATATTTCCCTATTTAAAGACCTCCAATAGCTTACTAGTATTCTCTCAGAATAAGATCAAAACATTTTAAAACAAACAACTAGATCCTATATGATATGTCCCTATCCAATTTCATCTCATACCATTCCTTTTTTCTTTTTAAATACAGACAAAATCTTGCTATGTTGCCCAGGCTGGTTTCGAACTCCTGGGTTCAAGTGTTCATCCTGCTTCAGCCTCCTAAGTAGCTGAGACTATAGCTTTTTGCCACTACACCCTGCTGTCACTCTCTCTTTATTACTGTGCTTCAGCCATACTGACCTTTCTCCCACTTACATATCACACTCCTAGTTGTTTCCTCTGTCTGTAAATGTTCTTCCACAAGATTTCACTTGGCTGAGTTCTTCTTGTCATCCAGATCTCACATTAATGTCACCCAGTTATTCTGCATCATATCACCTTGTTTCCTTTTATCTTAACACCAATTATTATCTAACATTTTCTTCTTTGTTTATTATCAGTCCCCTCCCATAACAAACTAGAATGTAAGCTATACAAGAATAAGGAGGACCTTGTAAATCTTGTTCAACATTGTATTCCCTGACACTAGAAACAGTGCCTGGCATTTAATAAGCTCCATGAAAGCAGAATTTTGTTATTTTCATCATTATACCTCCATGGCCTAGAACAGTGCCTGGCATATAGCAAGCACTCAATAACTATTTACTCAGTAAATGAATAAATAGTAGGAATGCAATAAATTATTTATTGAATGAAACCCTGTCTAGGTTAAGGCCAGCCAAGTTTTCATTCTGACCAATTATTTGTCTTGAACACAATAATGCAAAAAAATTCAAGGTTTAGAAATGTTCACAAGGTCCAAAGAGAAAGTAATCTCCTGGACTTCACTCATTCTTTTCTTTTATCATCAGTCCTCTGCTGGTTAGAGACACAGGTTCTAGTTTCTTTCTAGTAATTCTAGAAGCAAACCTTGAAGTTCAACTGTTACCACCTAAGGTATACACGACTTCCTCACCCCATCCCCAGACACTATCATTGACCATTTCAGCAGAATCAGCCCATATTTTCCCTGGAAGTATCAATACCTGCCTAATGTTCTCCATGCTAAGAAAGATATCACTGCCCATCATCATGCTTATAAATATGCCAATGACATGACCACTCCTCTCCCACTTCTAGGAAAGAAGGAGGATTAAACACATACATTTACCTTTATCTCCTTCCAAAATCCCACTCAAACAATAGTACAGGATTTTTTTTTCATAAGGCAGATTTTGAGAGCTTTATGTAGAGATTATAATTCATCCATAAAGAAAGGCCTCAGGTGTTGACATTAGGGATTTCTTAACTAAACAACTCAATTTAAATTATTCTATGGTGAAGCCCACAGATTTCAAGCCCCAACCACATACCCAAAGATTCTGATAAACATTTTAATGTCCCACTCTTAAATATGTGTGTAAATCCATAGAGCACCAGACATTTAATAAAAGTCTCTAATAAGCCAGGTGTGGTGATATGCACCTGTAGTCCCAGCTATTAGGGAGGCTGAGGAAGAGGATGGCTTGAGCCCAAGAGGTTGAGGTTGCAGTCAGCTATGATGACACCATTGTACTCTAGCTTGGGCAACAGAGTGAGACCCTGTCTCAAAAAAAGAAAGAAAGAAGGATCTCTAATGAATATGCAAAGAATAAAACAAACAGGAAAAACCAACTTATAAGATGCAGAGGAAGTGCAAGGAGAAGAAAGCATCAATTAAAAAACCACAATAAATATTCTTCAAGAAATAAGGGAAAGTTTTTGATCCAGAAAACAAGAACAGACTGCTATTAAAAAAAGAACATTCAAAAAATTCAAAAGGAAATTAAAACTAAGAAAACAGAAATAAAATAGAATAGTTCGATGATAAAATTAAAGAAATCATTGAGATACTAGAACAAAAAGATACAGATGGAAAATAGGACAGAAAGGATAAGAAAATTAGAGAATTTTCCCTGGAAGTACAATACACATATAGTATGGCTTCCAGAAAAAGAAAATAGAAAATGAAGAGAATTAAATCATCAATAATTTTTTTAAATTTCCCATAACTAAATAATGTAAATTTCTCAAACACCCAACACAAGGAGTGAAAATAGACCCAGATAAGGCATGTCATCATGAAATTTCCTAACAGCGAGTGAAAAGAGAAGATTCTACCAACTTCTAAAAAAAAATAAATTTCATCTATAATCAGTATGGTAATTGACTTGTCAATAACATCACTGAAGGCTTAAAAACAATTAAGCAATGTCTTAAAAATTCTGAGGGAAAATTATTTCCAACCTGAAATTCTATTTCCAGATAAAGCCTCAGTTGAATATGAGGGCAGAATAAATTTTTTTCAGACATTAAAGAACAAAAAGTAAATATATAAATATTAATACTTTCCACATGCCCTTTTTTCAGGAAGCTACTGAAGGATGAACTCCACCAATACAAGAAAATAAACCAAGAAAGAATACATAGGATCCAGAAAACAAGGGAGCCAATACAAGAGAGTAAGCAAAATGCGTAGATGGTGGTAAAGAGAAATCATAATGCAAGAGCTATACAGCAGGCCCAAGAAGCAGCTAGTCTATATTTAGGCAAGATAGAACTCTCTAGAAAAAACTTGTTCTAGAAGATGAAACTGATAAAATGCTTAATGTGTCTGAACATATTTAAAAGAGATTTATACAACTAGTGGAGAGTGGGGATAAATTAGAAAACTAAGCAAACAAAACAAAGAAAAAGAGAAAACTAATTTCATGAAAAACAAAAGGTTGTACATGGAAAGAAAAGTATTCATAATATAAACACAACTTATGTAAATAAGTTTACTTGGTCATAATCATGTACTCACTGAATATTGGTAGAATGAGGGACAGAAAGTGCATATATTATGTTGTGAGAGTAGGGTAAAAGAGAGTAAAATCCTCCCTTTCCATAATGGGAAATCAAAAGGTAATGCCTAAATTTGAAAAAATCAAGTATCAGCAATATAAAAATGATATTTAAAAATCTGAAGATAAATACCAGGAGAATTAGCTAAAGAGGTACAGATTGGTGCTTCTGGGGAATATGAAATGGAAGGAAAGCAGTAAACTGATTGCTTTTACAAGCCTTGCTATTTAACTTTTTAATCTCCTTAAATGTTTGTTTATAACCACTTTGATAAAATTAAATTTAAATATGATATGACCCCTGTGGTAGTCATTGAAGAATTCAGTGGTAAAATCTATAGCAAGGTTTCATTCATCTACAGCCTCCACAAGAGATCAAGCTCCCTATTAAAAATAGAGACTCCATCTATTAGATCCCAAACACATCACATTCCACTAATCCTTGCTTACAAAACCAGCTCCAGGTGGCTGTAATATACACCAAGATCGGCTTTTTGGAAGACATAAACCTAGTTCAAATGAGTGAAATGGCCTTATCATTGAGATTTTAGGCATCAGGAATACAAAGTATTACCATTACATAAGTGATAAGCATTAAATTTTTCTAACACTTAATGAATAGCATTTTCCTATATCTGCATTATCCACCTAGCTGATATCTATGTATTTAACAATTCTTGAGACCCAGCTCAACCTAACTTACATATCTACCATAGTCACATGGGTTCACTGAGGGCCTATTATGTGCCAGGAACAAAGCTAAGCAGTAGAAGCACAAAGACAGTAACATAGAAATCTTGCTTTTAAAGTTCTCAATGTCTAGTAAGAAGTTGCAAACATAAAATTAAGCATAAGGGGGAAATGAGGAGATATTTGTCAAAGAGTACAAATTTCCAGTTATAAGATGAACAAGTTCTAAGGCTCTAATGTACAACATGGTGACTATATTGAATAATGCCGTATTGTATAATTAAAATTTGCAAAAAAAACAGTGGATCTTTACTGCTCTCATCACAAAAAAATGATAAATGTGAGGTAATATACGTGTTAATTAGCTTGATTGTGGCAATCATTTCACAATGTATATGTACAGTCATCCCACAGTATCCATGGGATATTGGTTCCAGGACACTCCTCCTCCCCTCACCCCGATGCAGATACCAAAATCCTTGAATGCTTAAGTCCCTTATATAAAATGGTGTAGTATTTACATGGAACCTGTGCACATTCTCCCATGTATACTTTAAATCATCTCTAGATTACTTGTAATACCAATAAAGTAAATGCTGTGTAAATAATTGTTATACTGTATTGTTTGGGGAATGATGACAAGAAAAAAGTCTTTACATGTTCAGTGCAGATGCAACCATCCTTTTTTTGGAATGTTTGCAATCTGCAGCTGGTTGCATCTGCAGATAAGGAACCCAGATACAGAGAGCCAACTGTATATCAAGTCATCATGTTGTACACTTTAAATGTATGTCATTCTTATTTGTCAATTATACCTCAATAAAGCTGGGAAAAATACAAGAAAAAAAGAGTGTGATAAGTTGTGACAGATATCTTCTATTTAACACTACATATTTACTCTTCATCATTCTCCACAATGCTCTAAACTCTAGAAGGACAACCTATATGGACTGTACCATTGACCTCTCTTGCCCTCTAGCTTCTGGATGGATCTAGCTGATGTGGAAAAATGGCAAGAGTCTTAAGGGAAGAAAGAGATGAGGTCAGGAAATTGATTTTGCTGGATCCCTTGCTGTAGGGAAGCCACAGTCTGGCTGCATCTCTCAACCAAAGATCTCAGGTCCTATTAGGCAGTTCTTTGCACACATCCTTCTCCGTCTCCCTTTCAGGAATAGAGATATCAATAGCACCTGACTGCTACCAGATCCATGGTACTACACTATCTATCCTTTGTGGATTTTCTACTCCCTGCCCACATCTTTGTAGATAGTGCTGCTAATAAACTATTCAGTATTAAATTTGAGTGTGCCGTATGTTTTCTGCCAGAACTCTGAGAAATAGATACATAGATATACTAGGTGCAATGAAGGCCCAGAGGGAGCAACAGTTAGTTCTATCTAAGAGAGGAAGGGAAAGTCAAAAAGGGAAATGCTTAAGTAGAGTCTCAAAAGATGAAGAAGTGTTTTCCAGCAAGACTGAAAATGGGAGAACAGCATAGGTACAAAAACCTAGGTTAGTTAGTAAAAGCATAAAGGTATAAACAAGTGTGGCATTGGGCACATTGAAAGAATCATAAGGAATTCAATATAACCAAAGTTTAAAGTGTGAGGGTAGAGCTTGGAATAAGTGGAATGAGATGACGTTTGTCATGTCTTCCATGGACCCTAAATGTTTGACTGACCACATATCGCTACATTTGGCTTTCAAGGAGAATATATACGACAGTCCTCTTCAGGGAAATATATACCCCCTAATACTCCTAGCTAAAGCTTTAGCCACAAGTTTCCATGTATCCCATACCTTGATGAGTTGGGCTAGACCTTGAAAAATACTTAAGGGCACTTGGGCTCTTTAGAGGCACCTGAATGAGAATTCCTAGCAGAATGAGGAAAAAAATGTAAAGTGGTAACATTTTACACATATTTGGGGGTTTGGGTTCTCCATGGGAATAAAGAATTGATGTGATAATGGGATGTGATTTGAACTATTAAATTTTACACTGTGGAGAAGATGTCAGTGAGATGGTAGAATAGTAACTTTCTAATGTCATCTCCATAGAGAAACATCAATTTTGACAACCACCAACATATGAGAGTACCTTTGTGAGAGTTGGGGAATCCAGTGGAGAAGGTCCAGCACATTGCTGGAGCAAAAAGTCCAAGAATAGATGCAGTGAAAAGGGTAAGAAGAATAGTTTCACTTTACCCAAATCACCCCCACCCCAAGGCAACACAGCTGGGCCAAGAGAGACCCCCTCAGCCTGCAATATCCTCCATAGAGGAAAGAGAGAACATAATGAGTGATATCTTGGCTTCCCAGCCATGTGATATATACCTAAGAGGTTCAACACATTCTTGCCCAATCCAGAATACTCAGGGGATTGGCAAAGCTGAGTGACTGGGAGATGCCAGGATCAGGGAAGAAAATGGGGAATCATAGCAATCAGAGCTCATAGTTCAGCAAAAGGTCACAGATCCTACTGACAATGTGGACTCCATCAGGAAGCCCACTCACTAGCCACTTGGGATGCCTTGCCAGACCCCTTAACTGGCCAATAGGCACCCACAATGTTCCATACACCTCATCCCCCCCATGACCAGCTCCCCACAGATACCCTCATAGACTGCAAGTGTGAGCCTCTGCAGATAGGTCACAAGCTAGCACAAACAGCCAACCTGACTCAGCAAGATTTACAGCAGGCACACAAACTTGAGCATTTCAGGGGCCCACCATAGTGAAAATAAACAGGAGTCTCTGAGCACCTGGTCTGGCTTTGAGGGATCAAGACAAGACATAAAATCTTAAGAATTCCCCTGCCAAGAGGGAACAAGAGGTATGGAGCAGGCACAATCATAGAAAAGGTCTAACAAAGCCTCAGCATTCCTAGTCAGGCTCATGGGTAAAGATGTTTTTCTCCTGAAGCCAGTCAGTAAAGACCAAAAGTGGTAATTTCTTCAAATGTGAAGAAAGCAACACAAGACTTCAAGAAACATGAAAACTCTAGGAAACACAGCACCACCAAAGGAACACAATAAGATTCCAATAACTAACCCCAAAGAAATGGAAAACCCCAAAGAAATGGAGAACTGCAAATTGTCTCACAAATACTTTAAAATAATTGGATTAATGAAGCTCAGAAAACTAAAAATGAACACAAATAGACAATTCAACAAAATCAGAAAAACAACACATAAACAAAAGAAAAAATTCAATAAAGAGATAGACATAATTTTTAAAGTAACAAACAGAAATTCTAAAGCTGAAGAATACAATGAAAGAGATTAAAATGCAATAGAGAGTGTCAACAGCACATTTCGTCAAACAGAAGAAAGAATCTGTAAACTCAAAGATAAGTTATTTGAAATTATTGAGTCAGAGGAAGAATAAAAAAGAAGAAAAAAGAAAGAAGAATATCTATAGGAATGATAGAACACCATCAAGAGAACTGATTTACAGATTATGAGAGTTTTAGACAGAGAAGACAGGGAAGGGGGTCAAAAGCTTTTTTAAAGAAATAATGACTAAAAACTTCCCAAACATGGGGATTGATGTGCACATCCAAATACATGAATCTCAGAAAGTCAAAACAGGTTCATTCCAAAGAGGACTTTGCTGAGCACAGTATAATCAAACTCTCAACAGTAAAGGGAGCATTTTGAAAGTAACAAGAGAAAAGACATTTGTCACATACAAGGGAACCTCCATAAGACTATCAGCATATTTCTCAGCAGAAACCTTACAGAATGAGAGAGAGTTGGGTGATATATTAAAAGTGCTGAAAGAAAAAAAAAAAGCCTGCCAATCAAGAATGCATTACTTGGTAAAGCTGTCCTTTAGAAATGAAGGAGATATAACACTTTTCCAGACAAACAAAAGCTGAGGGAGTTCATCACCACTAGACTTGCCTTACATGAAATGCTAAAGAGAGTTCTTCAATCTTAAATGAAAGAATATCAATTAGTTACCTGAAAACATATGAAAGTATAAAATATACTGGGAAAGGTAAGTATAAACTCAAATTCAGAACATCCTATACTATAACGATGGTGTGTAAATCACATTCAATTCTAGTGTAAAAGCAAAAGACAAAAGTATTAAAATGACAATAAACCTATCATAAATTGATAATGGATATGTAACATAAACAGATGTAAACTCATGATGTTACATTGTTATTGATGTGACATCAATAACATAAAATGTGGAAGGAGTGGAAGTAAAAATGTGAAGTTTTTGTATGTGATCAAAGTTAAGTTGTTATTACCTTAAAATAGATTGTTACAAGTATAAGACACTTCATCAAAGTTTTATGGTAACCAATATGCAAAAACCTATAGTGGATACATAAAAAATAAAAAGGAAAAAAATCAAAGTATAGCACCACAAAAAGTTATCAAATCACAAAGGAAGACAGCAAGAAAGGAAGGAAAAAACAAAAGAACTATAAAACAGTCAGAAAACGGCAAATGACAATAGTAAGTCCTTCCCTACCATTAATTACTTCAAATGTACATGGACTAAACTTTCCAATAAAATACATATAGTGGCTGAATAGATTTTTTAAAAAACAAGATCCAACTGTATTTTGCCTATAAGACACCCATCTCACCTGTAAGGACACATAGGCTGAAAGTGAATAGATCAAGAAAGATATGTTATAAAAATGGTAACCAGAAGAGATAAAAGGTAGCTATACTTACATTAGACAAAAAAGACTTTAAGTCAAAAATTGTCAAAAAGAGGAGGAGGCAAGATGGCAAATGAAGAAACACCACCAGCCAGAGAGTCTCTGCAAAAAGGAGAAAGAGAAATGAAAGATGAAAGAGAATAAAAACAAACAGACAGGAAAACATAGATCGGATGATGGTCAGAAGGAAGGGTGCCTGAACCTACAGGAGACTCCATGGGAAGACGTTCCAGAGAAGAACTGCAAGAAGAAAGGCATTGGCAAGGATTAAGTCTCAAGAGGCTTGGACACCAGCGACAAGAGTAGGTGGACTGGTTAAAATTCCACTCCCTTGCGTCTCAGACTGCTGCTGGACTCCCAAACTGCTCGAGAGACCTGCCGACACTAGTCCAGAGATTGCTGCTGCCAGTGAGTGGAGAGTTTCTTGTGGACAAGGCACCAGGCTCCCAGCTCACCTGGGGCACCTCCCACCCCACAGACCCGAGCTGGTCAGCAGGTGCCATATTGCTTCTCTACCCACCAGGCACCTTTTTCCTGCCTGGGAGTTGGTCTCAACCCCTCAGGATCCAATTTGTTCATCCTCACACACACATTTCCCAACTCAAGCCCAGACTGCAGGAGCCACAGGTGTCCAGAGGGTCCTGGGCAATCTGCATGACTCCAGAGCCTGGTCATTCTGGGTGGACTGCCTCCCACAGAGAGGGTCAGAGATGACCAGTGTGCAGACCTTCCTCCACCTAGTCCTTTATTCTCCCTTTCCCTTCCTCCACATGTGGCTGGTGAGAGAGACAATTTAGCCACCACCTAGAGATATCTAAGGGAACAGGGCTCGGACCTTTCCTTTTGGAACCCTGCAGTGGACTGAGGGGCCCTTAGACTATGAGCTCCTTACGCGCTATCCCATCCTGGTGCTGCTTGCCCTGTGACTCCAGCAGAGTGAGGCATGAAAGTATTAATAATGATAAGCTGCAATTTACTGAGCATTGACTATACGAGAGTAACAATTCCCATAACATGGTGCTATCATATCCATATTATAGATGAGTGCACTGATTTCAGAGAAGGCACACCATTTTCCTAATGTCACAGAGCTCATATGTAGTATGTAGCTGAGCCAGTCTTCCAACAAAATCAGTCTCATTCTAAAGCTTGGCCATATTACTACTGCAATAATAAGAGAGTCCCTTAGAAATGCAGGCCCTTTTCTTCCTCTTTTGATTGGCATATTATGTTTCAGACTCCTTTTTTCTACAAGAAAATATTCATCAGATCAGCATACCTACAGAGGATGACTAGAGTTTTGCCTGAGGATTGACATCCTGGGAAAAGGTAAGATCCTAGGGAGCTCTACCTAGAAGCCAACCATGATGAAAATGTACCCCAGTATAGGTTTATGTACTCTAGAGATGCTTTTTCTGCTAGCAAAACTTTCAACTATTGAACTAAATCATGCCATTTTAAGCCCTGCCAGAAGGCCTGATGTGTGTGTGTGTGTGTGTGTGTGTGTGCGCGCGCGCGCGCGCACACGCTTTGGGGTAGGAGGTAGGGAAGAGGAGATCTGGGAATAAGAACACAATCCTTTTGACTATCAGCAACACATCTAATCAAAGAAAAAAGACATTTCTTACCACACAGTTCCCAGCCTCAGACTTTTTTCCCTACATTTACATAATCTATTTCACTTTCCAATGTAATGCAGTCAAATAGGGAGTCAGGATAGATAAGAATGGTAACCACAAAACATTCCTTTTGGGGGATTGCAAATAGAACTGCCTGCAAAGAACATCAGGCAGTATTTTGTCTCATTTTTCCTAAAGTTAAGAACCTCTAGCTCATTAACATGACCCAGAACTTATCTAAATGCCATCTAGTCCACTAGCCTATTGATACTAAATGTCCAAGCCATAAAAGTGCAGCACAACTCCAAACATCTTCAGCAATGTTAGCCTAAAGAATACAAGAGATGTGACACTACAGAAATATATTTTCTTTGTGAAAGAAAATAGGATCTCTTGATTGCTCCCCCACATTACAGAGAACGAAATAAAGGTTTTGTCATTAAGAATGATAATAGAAAGAATTTCAATGATGCATGTGGTTCCAGTACTTAGGTTGGAAATAGAACATTGTCTTTTAAAAATCTAGAAACATTTATCCTTCTTTAAAAATACAGGTTGGCTATTTTTTTAATTCTTTTGCTTCAAGAAATGGATAAGTAAAATGATTTACTCCTTGTCTTGGCAAATGCAGATGTTACATTTTCACTACCATGACATGTTTATTAAATAGAATTTTATGTCCCTGGTCCCTAGCTTGAAAAGTGAATTAGATGCATGCTTTAGATTTTTTATTTTGCTTTTAAAAATAAAAACTAAGTTGTTTTCACTAATACTACTTTTTTCTTGATATATTTGTTCTGTGTCTGTGTTTTTCCATATCAACAGTACTTGACAGTAAAATGTTTCTCCACCTCTGCTCTAAGTGGACCAAAGCCCACACAATAGGTTTGCTTACAATCTGTCATAAGCACAAATGAAGTGAGAGGAAAATGTCTGGGGAAAAATGAGTAAGCATATCATTTTAGTATTCAGTTGAGAAAACATTAGAGGTAGCATTGTATAGTAGAAAGGACATGGCACAAAGTGTGAGGTAACATGAGTTCTAGCTCCAGTTCTGCCACTAACTGGCTGTATCATCTAATATAGGGTACTTCCTTCCCTCCTACGTGCCCTATTTTCCTTATCTTTAAACTCGAGGTAGAAGTATGCCAAGAGAATGGAAGGGAAGGCAAGGCAAGGGGAGGAGCTTAGACTATGTGATCTTTAAGGTCAAGCTCTAACATTCTTTGAGGCCCCAGAAGTTAAGATCAGATGGAAGAGAAAAAGGAAGAAAGTTCAGCTTGAATATGCCAGGTGTACTCTGGGCAAAGAAGAAAAAGATCCTAGCCCAGCCTTGGAGCATGTCCAGGTCTCAAGTAACATCCCACAACCCTACTGTTATTCATTTTCTTAAAGTAACTGGACTTCAACATGCCACCCAGCCAAGCTTGACAAAGCCAAGGAGAATCTGGTAGTGACATTTTCCAAGCCCTACAACCTATGTGCTTTCTATTGAATAATTCACTGCCAAATCCAACTGGAATGGCCTGCAACACAACATAATGCGCCAGCCAGGATTCTTCAAATGGAATTAGCACATTATCTCCTTTGCAGTCAGACTTCCAAGATTCCTCTCTGAACTCTGTAGTTCAACAGTCCTGTGTCATTTTCTACCCCAAACTGGGTTGCCCACATGCCAATCAACATAACCTCTTTACTGGCCTTGCCCACTTTCTCCATCAAAGATCATTAATATTTTAAATTCCTGGATAAAGAAATTGATATATGGTTTAGATAGAAGTAATTTCACCCTTTGCTATCACAGAAACAGGTGGGTAGAGAGAAAGTTTGCATGTATAAAAATTTAGCTGGGGGTTGAGAGACAAGCAGTGCTAAGCCAAGAAAAGGACATAGACCCTTATATTCCTGGGCTAACTTTCCTTCTGGCCGGCCCTCAGTCTCATACTCTATGGGCATTCCAAAAATGTGGTCCCAGTAGTCATTATTCTGAGTTGCATATATATGTGTAAATATGTTATGTGCATCAGAGGAGGGAACAAATAAGCCTTTATGATGTGTATGTAGCAAAAACTCTGTGTCTGGGTCTCAAGGAAAACCCCTTCCATGATGATGCCAAGGGGATGAGCCTGGAACTCAAAAGAGAGAACAGCTTCTCCAGGGAGGCAAAAAAAGCCTCTGCTCTACATGGACTGGGCAGAGCTAAGAAGAAGAAGGTAGTTCAGTAAGAGAGGACAATGAGAGCAAAGCCAGGGCTCTAGGAGGGGGAAAAAATGTTACTTACAAAACAGTATTAGACATCTAGTTCTGGACAAGATGAAGCAGATGTACTTTTCCATATTCTGCCCACTTAGTTTAGCTAAAAACTTTAGACATTATAAAACAAGCATAAGAACACTCTGAAATGTGGAAAGAAGAAGACAAACCAGTTAGAGACCTTGGGACCTGAGGAAGGATGCAGTCATGATTTCCCTGGGTTTTCTTTATGCCTTATATATCCTGGATTGGACAGTGGAGAAGCCAGCAACCTTGGTAAAACAAATGGATAAAAACAAACAAATAAACAAAGAGCCCAAAGAGCCTTTCTAACCAAAGAACCAAAAAAGGGACAGCCTAGCAAGACACAAAACTTTCACAAAATAACTGCTTTACTCTTACCAACCATCACATTTAAAAAGTAGCCCAAATCCCATCCCAGTCAACAAAGTCCTAGTGGGGATCATCAACTTCCACTCTAGCCCCACTGTAACAAGGCATCCCTTCCTACTCACCAGATGATGGCAGAGAAGGCCAAGTATGGTCCTAGGATGTACATCTCCAACTAACAGTAAAAAATATCCTCCAGTGATGTCAATGGTGACCACATGGAAGTAGTAACAAGGAGATCACCAAACCCTCCATCAGCAGAGGCTTAGCAGAGAGCTTAAACTTATACCCCTGTGTAGAAGTAACAAGGCACCACTTCCCTTTGGGGTCTCATTGGAGGCTGAGTGGGGAATTAATGTAAATATCCACCCTTCCCAAGCAGTCATGAGATAGCAATACTCCCTTTCCCCTGCCAGCAGGCCTGCTGAAACAAAAAATTTAAATAAGATCCAGAGTTCATAACATAACACTCAAAATGTTGCAATATGACACAAAATCACATTTCATAACAAGAACCAGAAATATACCAACTTAAATGAGAAAAGACAATCAATAAACACCAATACCAAGATGACAAAATTATCAGAATTATCTGCCATAACTAAAATGCTTCAATGAGAAATTAGAAATATGCTTGAAACAATTGAAATATACTCTAAGCTGAGAAATAGAAAATCTCAACAAAGAAATAGAAGATATAAAAAGAACTAAATGAACACCATTTATGCTATCCTGGATTAAGCTTAAGCCTGTTATCCAAAGTGAAGCGGCACAAGATACGGAAAAAGAGCTCCACGTCTACTCGCCATCAAATTGGTACTGACTGTTTAAAACTATGGTGCTCAAAGGGTGGTAGTGTACACCAGGGTTTCGGGAGGGCGGGCATTACCCACATCATAGGGATGTGGCGAGCATTGTGCGGGGGAAGGGCATACCTCTAACCCTTCTTAGGGTGAGGCAAAGATATACAATGTATCCAAAGTGTAAAAAAAAAAAAAATCTTTTG
>CAUYPO010013968.1:0-48980 GCA_963574435.1 Cheirogaleus major
GCATGCCTGTAGTCCCAGCTACTCGGGAGGCTGAGGCAGGAGGATTGCTCGAGCCCAGGAGTTTGAGGTTGCTGTGAGCGAGGCTGATGCCACGGCACTCACTCTAGCCCGGGCAACAGAGTGAGACTCTGTCTAAAAAAAAAAAAAAAAAAACAAAAAACAAAAAACAAAAAACACTAGAAATGTAACTTGTACTGTTAGACTAAAAAAAAAGAAGAAGAAAAATAAAGCAAAGTAAAAACACTAGAAAAAATTAAAATGGAATTCTAAAAAATGTTCAAGTAATCCACAGGAGGGCAGGAAAAAGAATAAAGAGAAAACAGAGAGAATAAATAGAAAATAGAAGGAAAGGCAAAAAAAAAGAGAGAGAGAGAGAGAGAATAAACAAAAAATAAAAAATAAAATGGCAGACACAAGCCCTAAAATATCAGTAATTATATTAAATGTAAATGTTTAAAATAAACCAAAGAAAAGATTGAGATTTCCAGAGTGAAAGAAAAACATTACCCAATCATATATTGACTACCAGAAATTTATTTCAATATAACAATATAGGCAACTGAAAGCAAAAGTATGGAAAAATATATATTATGCAAATATTCATCAAAGCAGGAGTAGATATATTAATATCAGATAAAGTAGACTTCAGAGCAAAGAAAATTATCAGAAACAGAAGCAAAACTTATGTAATGATAAAAGTGTCAATCTACCAAGAAGACATAACAATCCCAAATGTGTATGCATAAACAACAGAGCTGCAAAATATGTGAAGCAAAAACTGGTAGAAATAAAAAGAGAAATGAAATAATCCACAATTGTATTTGGAGACTTTAATACCCCTCTCTCAACATTTAATAAAACAACCACACAGAAAATCCTCAAGGATCTAGAAGACCTCAACAGCATCAACAACCAACAGGATCTAACTGATGATAATAAAACATTCCATCCCAAACAGCAGAATATACATACAATCCCTGACTTCCAGTGGTTTGACTTCTGGTTTTACAACTTCACAATAGTACGAAAGCAATACACATTCAGTAGAAATCATACTTCAAGGACTTATACAATCATTCTATTTTTCACTTTCAGTGTAGTATTTGATAAATCACATGAAATATCCAATACTTGATTATAACATAGGCTCTATGTTAAATGATTTTGCCCAACTGTAGGCTAATATAGGTGTTCTGAGCATGTTTAAAGTAAGCTAGGCTAAGCTATTATGTTTGGTAGATTAGATGCATTAAATGCATTTTTTACTTACGATATTTTCAACTTACAATGGGTTTATCAGGAGGTGCCCCATCATAAATCAAGGAGCATCTGTACATTCTTTGCAAGTGCCCACAGAACATATATAAAGATTTATCATATGTTAGACTGTCAAACAAACCTCAATGATTATAAAAGAACTGAAATCATACAGAGTATGTTCTCTGACTATAATGAAATCAAACTAGAAATCAATAAAAGAAAGATAACCAGAAAATCTCAAAACATTTTAAACCAAACAATGCATTTCTATGTAACCTATGGGACACAGAGCAAGTCTCAGTAAGAATTTTAAAAACTTGATAGCCACATGCAGAATGAAGCAGGACCCCATCACTCCCCATATATAAAAATTAATTCATTAATTAATTTTTTCATCATTAATTAATATGGATTAAAGACTTAAATATAAGGCATGAAACCATAAAAATTCTAGAAGAAAATGTAGGAAAAACTCTTTTAGACATCAGCCTAGGCAAAGAACTTATAAGTAAGACCCCAAAGGCAATTACAGCAACAATACAAATAAATACATGGGACTTAATTAAATTAAAAAGCTTCTGCATAGCAAAACAAATAATCAACAGAGTGAACAGAAAACCTACAGAATGGGAGAAATATTCGCAAACTATACATCCAACAAAGGACTGATATCCAGAATCTATAAGGAAGTGAAACAAATCAGCAAGAAAAATACAAACAATCCCATCAAAAAGTGGGCAAAACACATGAACAGAAGTTTTCTGAAAGAAGATAGATGAAAGGCCAACAAATATATGAAAAAAATGCTCAACATCAATAATCATCAGGAAAATGCAAATTAAGACTACAATGAGATGCCACCTTACCCCTATCAGAATGGCCATTATTAAAAAGTCAAACAATAGATGCTGGCATGGATGCAGAGAGAAAGGAACACTTACACACTGTTGGTGGGACTGCAAATAAGAATCACCTCTGTGGAAAACAGTATGGAGATTCCTCAAAAAAATAAATGTAGACTTACCATTCAATCCAGCAATCCTACTGCTGGGTATCTATTCAAAGGAAATAAAGTCATTTAATCAAAAAGATACCTGCACTCAAAAATTTATCACAGCACAATTCATAATTGCAAAGATATGGAATCAACCTAAATGCTCTTCAATTCATGAGTGGATAAAGAAAATATGCTGGATATATATATACACACACACACACCACACCATGGAGTACTACTCAGCCATAAAAAGAATGAAATAATGTCTTTTGAAGCAACTTGGATGGAACTGGAGACCTTATCCTAAGTGAAGTACCTCCAGAATAAAAAACCAAACACCATATGTTCTAACTAATAAGTGGGACCTAATAGATGAGTACACGTGGGCATAAAGTGATATAAAGGACATGAGAAACCATGAAGGGGGAGGGTGGGAGGGTGGGTGTGGAATAAAAACTTACTTATTGGGTACACTGAACATTATTGTGGTGATGGATACATCAAAAGCCCTGACTTCAGCATTGTAAGAGATATCCATGCAAGAAAAACACTTGTACCTCCTTAATTAATATTTCGAAATAAAAAATTTTAAGAACAATATTGATCTGAAAGAAAATAAAAATCCAACTATCAAAATATATGGTATGCAGCTAAAGCACTAAATTAGAAAAGAAGAAAAGTCTCAAATCAGTAATCTTTTTTTTTTTTTTTCTTTTCTTAATCAGTAATCTAAGTTCAGAGCAGAAATCAATAAAATTGAAAGGAGAAAAACAATAAAGAAAATCACTTATACAAAGAGCTGATTTGTTCTTGAAAAGATCAATTGAATTGGCAAACCTTTAGCAAGACTAGAAAAAAAAAAGTGAAGACACAAGTTGCCAATATCAGTAATGCAACAGGTGATATTACTACAGACCCTGTAAACATTAAAAAGATAACAAGGAAATAAATACTATGAACAACTTTACACATATAAATTTGGCAACTTAGACAAAACAAGCCAATTCTTCAGAAAAACCCCACAAACTACCATGACTCACTCAATGAAATAGATCAGTTGAATAGCCCTATAACTACTAAGAAAATTGAACCTATAATTTAAAAACTCCCCCAAAAGAAATCTTCAGGTGCAAACAATTTCACTGAAAAATTCTACTAAATGTTTAAAGAAGAATCACCACCAATTCTACACAGGATTTTCCAGAAAATCAAAGAGGAAAGACAACTTCCTAATTCACATGATGAAGTTAGTGTTACCCTGATACTAAAACCAGACAAAGACAGTACAAAAAAAGAAAACTATAGACCAATGATCTTCATAAATACAGGTATAAAATTTCTTAACAAAATATTAGCAAATAGAATTTAGCAACATATAAAAAGAATTTTATACTATACCAAAAAAGGTTTATTTCAGAAATACAAGTCGAGTTCAATAATCAGCCAATATAATCTACCATATTAACAGGGTTTTAGAAAATCACATGATCATCGATTGATATAGAAAAGCATCTGACAAAATTCAACACTCATTCATGATAAAAATTTATGAAAAAGACGAACAGAAGGGAACTTCCTCAACTTGATAAAGAGTATCTATGAAACACCTACAGGTAGCATTGTACTTAATGGTGAAAGACTGAATGCTTTCCCCCAAGACTGTGAACAAGGCAAGGATGTCAGCTCTCAGTACTCTATTTCAATGTAGTACTGAATGTTGTAGCCATGCGATATGGCAAGAAACGGGAAATAGGCATACAGACCAGAAATAAATAAATAAAACTGCCCATATTTGCAGATAAAATTATCATCTACATAGAAATTCCCAAGTAATCTACCGAAAACTCCTAGAACTAGTAAGTAAGGTCATGGGATATGAGATAAACATACAAAAATCAATTACTAGTGATGAGCATGAGGACACTGAGATTAAAAATATCACTTAAAATCACTAAAAAAAGGAAATAGGTATAAATCTAACGAAATATGCACATGAATCGTATGCTGAAAACTGTACAATGCTGATTACAGATATCAAAGATCTAAATAAACAGACATACTGTGTCATGCACTGGAAAACCCAATGTAGTAAAGATGCCAGTTCTCTCCAAATTGATACACAGGTTTAACACAATTGCTATCAAATTTCCAACAAGATTTTCTGCAGATATAAACAAGATTATTCTCATATATAGAAAGACAGAATAACTCAAACAATTTTTAAAAAGAAGAATAAAGTGGGAGGAATTAGTCTACCTGATTTCAGGACTCAATATATAGCTACAGTAACCAAGACTCCGGTATATTGGTGGAGGCACAGACACAAAGATTGGTGGAACAGAATAGGGAACCTAGAAATAGATCCACACAAATATGCCTAAATGATTTTGACAAAGATCAAAAGCAATTCAATGGGAGAGAGACAACAAATGGTGCTACAGCAAATGAAAAGGCAAGTTACACACCAAGAAAAAATATTTGCAAAGCACATATCCCAACACAGGACTGCTATCTAGAATATATGAAGAACTCTCAAAACTCAACAGTAAAAACCAAACAATCCTATTCAAACATGGACAAAAGACAAGAAAAGACACTTCACCAAAGAAGATATACAGATGGCAAATAAACACATAAAAGATGTGCTTATTAAATTAAACTACCCATACTAACTCATACCAGATACACTGCACATACACATACACACAAAGACTCCAGATGTTTAAAGACCTAAAGGGTTATATCCTCTCCTCTTCAACCCCCACAGTGCCTCCATATTGTCTATGTCGTAGTCAAAACAATAGGGTATCTAATAGGTCCCTTAGTTACTTCTCTATTTCATGTTAATGAGAGAAAACAGGATCATATGTAAGAAGGGAATACAAACCAGCATCTCCTTCAACCTCCTTTTTCTTTACCCGCTTAATCTTCTTCTTTAGGACCTTCATGAGAAAGTTAGCAAATTTATTGTTTTCTCCAATCGCTGCTTGAAAACCAGCATAGAGTGCCTTTTCTTGCTCCTGTAGCTTGCTGATTTCATTCTTTTTCTCTTCCATCTCTTTAAGAGTTTCATTTATTTTCCACTATATGAATGAAAACAAGAATGAAAGATAAATAGAATGTTTCTGATAAACCAGGTTCAGAGAGCACTGTACTTTACAATGCAAGGTTACAGTCTACAAACATTTTTTAAAGGCTTCTTAATAGAAGTTTACATTTCTAATGTTTGCATAGCCATCACTTATTTGGTTAAAATTTTATAATTCTTTTGTAAAAGTCAGTTAAGTTCAGAATCAGAAAGATCAGCTTTTTAATGCTAAGCTCCCTCAAAAAAATCCAAATTAAACAAATATATTGACATGTGGATGTCAGCCGATATTTTTGCATGTATAGTCTCAAAAACATTTTTGTATTGATATATGATAACTAAAACAAAAAGACACATCATTTCTAGTGAAGCTGATATACCCCAAAACTCATTATTCAGTATATGATATCTACTTAATAGAATCCCTCTTCTTTTAAAACGAAGATAAGTATAATTTATATCTTTTAAATTTAACATATGGATATGACAAATAAAGAAATGTTGTTTCCTACAATATTCAATTATATACTACACTGAAACTAGCTATTATATTTAAGAAACTCACAACTTCTTTTCCAGTTATGTTCACAAGGATAACATATAATCAAAACTCTATTTTATAGGTGCAGAAAATATAGACTTTTGAAATCCATCGATAAACTAAATACAAGGCTCACTTTTGAACATTTTATTCTCCTATCTTACAAACTGTCAGATCAAATTCACTGAAGAATCTGTCATTTACCTCTGACCGCAGATATTAAAGATGGAGAGTAAGTAGGAATAACAGGAAAAAGGAGGAGGGAAGAGAAGACAAGAAAAAGATGGGAGCTAGAACAAGTGGGAAAATTAAGTTAAGAAGGAAAAAAAAGTAAAGAAAGAATCAAGTTCCCTCCGTAACTAAGGGAACTGCCAGCTAGGATTCTCCTGCCCGCTCATACTTGCATGAACTGTTCCTCTTTGTCTAAGGAATTAACACGCTCTTGAAGTATGTTCTCCTGTTTTTCAAAATTCTTGAGGAGAAGCATTTCTTGAAATAATGTGACATGGTGCAGATCAGATAATTTCATCTGAATATCCAGTTTCAGCTTCTGATGTCTCAGGACACGGAGTTCTGCATCAAAAGTGACAATCAGTTCTTTGATCTGAGGTGGAAAAGAGATTTGAGGATATATTAGAAGTTAAGAAGAATAGGTAAATGCATTTTAAAACTATCTAACAGCACTAATTTCTTTAAAAGCATTTTTTCATTATGCCCCTATTATGGATGGAGAATTACGTGTGTGTATGTGTATTAACATAAATTAATTCATCAATTGCATTAAATTTACATAAATTAATTTATTAAGTGGTAGGAATTCTGTAACTACTGTCCTTCCAGCTATTTCTTCACCACTGATGAAGCCATCAACCAAGAAGGACCTCTTTGCTGTGCTGTATAGCCTGCATTGCTTTCTGAGCAGGTAGTGTCTATACCTGTCTTCTCTTTATTCTTCATGGTATCTGTACATTACCTTTTATATAGTAAGCACAAATAAATATTTCCCCCAATTTCTTTCTTTCTTTCTTTCTTTCTTTCTTTCTTTCTTTCTTTCTTTTTTTTTTTTTTTTTTAGACAGAGTCTCACTTTGTTTGTGTTGCCTGGGCTAGAGTGCTGTGGCGTCAGCCTAGCTCACAGCAACCTCAAACTCCTGGGCTCAAGCAATCCTTTTGCCTCAGCCTCCCAAGTAGCTGAGACTACAGGCATGTGCCACCATGCCCGGCTAATTTTTTCTATGTATTTTTAGTTGGCCAATTAATTTCTTTCTATTTTCAGTAGAGACAGGGTCTCGCTCTTGCTCAGGCTAGCCTCGAACTCCTGACCTCAAGTGATCGCCCGCCTCGGCCTCTCAGAGTGCTAGGATTACAGGTGTGAGTCACCGCGCCTGGCCTCCCCCAATTTCTTATTTTGAAAATTTTCAAACCTACTGAATGGTAAAAATTTTTAAATACATAAATATAATCATGGAGCCACACACAAAAAAACCATATTCAATCTTCTTATTTTACAGATAAAGAATTAGAGGCCAACAGTGATTTTCCTGAAATCAAAGCTGATTTGTTACAGAGGTGGGATAAGAACCTAAGTATCTCAAGTCCTGGTCCAGACCTTATTCCATTGTGGTTCCAATAATTTTAAGTCCTCAGTTTTGCCTTGATTTTGGCACAGTTCTCCCCTACCTCATCCTAAAAGAGATGAATAGGTCAAGAGAGAGCATCAAGGACTGATTCTCCCAAGGAAACTAATACAATAGGAAGAGACAACCCATTCTGTTTTTCATCAGGTTGTACATGAGAGAGGCCTCCACTGTCAAAAGCCTATAGCGAGTGAGAGCCCAGACCGGGGGCTAAGGAAGAGGAAGAACTCTGTGTGGTTGGGGCAGTGAAATTACTAGGAAATTTGAGAGAGCTAAGAAAAAAAGAGAGAAAGAGAGTGAAAAGAGAAGAAAAAATTAAACTTTTAAATAAGTATTGCTGTAGACCATGTGTGGGTTCCTCCTTAATGTTTGTTCAACAAATGTGAATTATTCCTAAATTTCTTCAGAGGTAGGACTATATTTTCTTCAGTGCAACACGATTCTTAAACTGGACCATATAGGTCTCCAAGTTTGTAAGGGTTACATGTGTTTTACTTTTTCTCGCTCCAATAGCCTGTGAGCTTTGCAAGGATAGAGAATGTGTCTTTTTTGAGTATTGTATCCCTACTACATAGCTATTATATAATCTCCAATACATATTTTTTAAATTAATAAAATAAATATATTAGTTACAATTAAACCAATGGAAACTTTTCACTGACTATTATGTGTGGCATTATCCTAGGCCTAGGCAATGTTGGGGAATCAGAGGACGTTTATGTGGCCTTTTGCTCAAGAATGGTGCAATCTAATTCCAAGACAAAACACACATGAAACATCAAGAAAAATTAATGTAAAATACAAGATGCTGATTACAGGGGCAACTGGAGTTTAGAAACAAGGAGAGAGTATGTAGTGTGGGCAGAAGGTGCTAGAGAGGGTTTGGAACTGGGCTAACCTTTGAATGATGACTCTACTCTGGAAGGAAGTCATCACAGGTATAAGAAATAGCAAAGGAAAAAGCACAGATATAAAACTCAGAATGGTATGGAAGGGAAAGGGAGAGTGGGGAGAGGCAGGAACAGTGAGAAAGCAGGCTAGAGAAAGTTGAGATCATGGTGAAGAATAAGGTTGGGAAGCTATAGGGGGCGCCATCATGGGATGGAGCTGGACAGACACATGGAGGAAGCAGATGCCATGTGGCTGGCAACAGGGAGCTCTCTATCCAAGAAAGGTTCTTTTCCTTTCATATTCAGAACACATCCTGTGCAACTGAACCTAGTCTGGTCCTTATTTTCCTAGAAATAAAAACAGTTGCCATTCCAGCTCCAGAACAATTTCAATCCCAGTAATCACCATAAACATGACACTAATGGAGCAAATCAGACAGTAGAGGAAGAAGATGCTGTGAAAAGCAGAGTGCCCCGTTTCTCTGGAAGATTTCTAATTATGTTCTGTCCACCACCTGAAAGCTGCTCCTCCACTTCCCCTTCTCCCTGACTTCAGTTAGATGCCAACTGAATGAAACATGGGTCCACCCTTCATTCTTAGTCAGCTTTCCAAAAAGAAAAAGTTAAAAAGCTTCAAGGTTCTGGGCAGTGCACAATGATTTTCATAAGGCCAAAGGTGGGAAGGAGTAATTCTTCCCCTGCTCTCCTCTCCTTTAACTTCAAATAAGAACAGTTTCACCCCTTACCCTGTTGACCAAATACTGTTGCATGTACACTTGTTTAATCTCATCCCTCTTCATAATCTCCAGCTCCACTTCAGTTGGCTCTGTTTTTTGAAATTCCAGAAACTTTGGAATACCCAGACTGTTTCCTGATGGCTTTGATGATCTAGATATTGAGTCTCGTGTTGTCCAATCTCTATCCTTTCCAGAAGAAAGTTTGAGAAATCCTCCAGCTGAGCCTATAGATCCTAACTGTTCTACTTGGGGGGACTTTTCATCTTCTTTTTTCATCTGCTCTTGCTTAAAATTTAGGAGAGTTTCCTCAGTATACCGAAATCTCTTCTCTGGAACTTCATCCGGGTATATCTGAGGGATTTGAGGAATGGGGATGTGCTTGGATTTGTGAAGAGTTGACTGAATGCTCTTCAGTTCTTGTACCAGACACTGAATTTCCTCAATAACAGCCACTTTAAGGTCTCGAAGAGAAAGGATGCACTTGTTCATGTGACGTTTCTTTCCATGGGCCTGAGAAAAAGAAGAGGAAGGAAACAAAAGACAACCCTCTTACAAATCACAGTTTGAAATATAATTTGCTCTTGTCCCTTGACTCATAGGCTTAGCAAAAATTCAAGATAAGAACGTGTCTGATCATCCTCATCTACCACCAAGTTACCCTTTTCTCTAGGTTTTAGGGTTATTTTTTTTCTTAGCTCCTCCAAAATGGGAGGACAGCCTGACATGACCTCTGGTATCCCTTTGTGTTCCACAATTTGTTCCCTTCAGTTGGCTCATAAGGCTGACATCCTCCGTGCTCCTTCACCACCCCGTGGAAGTCCTTCCCGCAGCCTTGTGCTCAGCGGGACACTCTCCCCAGGGAGGTAGGGTACAGCCACTAACTGCCTTTCCCTGCTGGAACCTCGAATCCCTTAGACTCATGTAGGGCTGCCCATCTAGGGCCAAACTACAGGTTAGCCTATTTTCATGCTGTACTTTGGCCACATGTTAGTCCTTGTGTCACACCAAGAGATTCCAGGATCTTTCCTTGGTTCTTTCTCCATTTAGTTAAGCCAAGCTGTGTCTCTGCCTCCAGAGGTGCTATAAATGCCATTGCTCTTTTATTACCAGCTCCTTCCCTGGTCCATTTTCTAAATGCCATTACCAGAGCCTCAGAGTGCATGCAACTCTACCTTCTGTGTGCAGTTAGGCTACTAGATGGTCTAAAGGCCATTACAAGTTACTTTGCATAAATAGACAGTTAAAAAAATAGAAGATCTAAAGACACTTCTTCAAGCAGTCTTACAAAACTTAACCTATATATTTACTGTCCATGAAGCAAAAATACCATAACAAGATTAGATGTTTTGTGTACTTGAAAATAAGCCTTTAAAGCACTGAGGTTTAAACACTAAAGGCTACTCACCTAAGGCAGCACTTGGGTGAGTAGGGAACCACCTGTAAAGGACCTGGAGGATGAGGATTAGGTCTACAAGAACAAAGCCAAACCACCCTGGTGTCTGTAAGGCCTACCTCTTTGAGGAGCTTCTTTCCATAGCAATTTTTTCTTGCTAGTTTTTCAAATAACAAACTGGGGAAAAGGATAGATAATAAACTGTTTTTAAAACACTTAAGGCCGGGCATGGTGGCTCACGCCTGTAAACCTAGCACTCTGGGAAGCTGCGGCGGGAGGATCACTTGAGCTTAGGTGTTCAAGACCAGCCTGAGCAAGAGTGAGACCCTGTCTCTACTAAAAATAGAAAAATTAGCCAGGCATCACAGCGTGTGCCTGTAGTCCCAGTGACTAGGGAGGCTGAGGCAGGTGGATTGCTTGAGCTCATGAGTTTGAGGTTGCAGTGAGCTATGATGACACACCTGCACTCCAGCCCAGGTGACAGAGCAAAACCCTGTCTAAAAAATAAAATTAAAAATAAAACAAAAAAACCTGCTTAATACTTTTGCTTAATACTTTTCAATGATTTTGAATTTGATCATGACAATAATAATTGTTTATTGATTTTGACCCTTACATTAACCCTGTAAGGTAAACTATACATGTCTTATTGTTGTTAACTGGTATTAGTATCCCTTTTATAGATGAAGTAAAAGGCTTAGGGAGATTTAGGTGATATAGCAAAGTTCATATAGCTTAAGTGACAAAGATGAAAATGGAACTCTGGTTTTCTGACTATAGAATAAGGTATTCTACATTATTTTATGCTGACATTTTAATAAAGCAGGTTTCAGTATAATTCAATTACGTTAAAGACATCACTCCTGCCCAACTAGACTATAAAATTTCAAGATGAATGACTGATAAATTGTGATCATAAGAACAATTCTCTATGATGATAGATGGAACATGATGAACAAACAGGAACTACCTTAGATGAACAGCTAGAAAAACAATCCAAATGTCACTAATACTATGTCCAAAATGTCCATTTTGACCAGTAAGTTAGAGTTATGAGCTATGAAAATTTATTTGTGGATATGCATTGCCATGTCAGGATCCTTGTGCTGCTGGCATGTATATCTTTGGTGAACAGAAAAAGACTCCCCTCCCCCAGGACACTTCATTTCAATTTGTCAGAAAATTATAAAATATGCAAATATACTATATCTGTGATATGACTGGCACCCTCTGCAATGTCATGCCTTGAAATGTGCAACCTGCACAACCATATTAGGTGGCCAAGTATCAAAATCTCCAAAAAGTGGTAGCTTAGGTGCCTTCTAAGCCTTTAAGTGTAAAAATCACTTGTCAGGTCAAATGGTGATTAAGGAATTAATATGGCACAAACAGGAACTTTTTAATAAGAAAATGGAGATCAGAAATCAGGATGATTGCTAGCAGTTTGGAGGAATACAGAGACAGTCAAAAAGCAATATATTAATTGATTAGTATTGAGTTACCTAAAAAAGTTTGGAAGTCCTGCAAAGAAAGGCTAAACAATGGCCTTTTCCCCTAAGTCCCTTGGTGGTCCATGGCGCCAAAATCTAAACCCAATAAAGATTTGTTTGAATTTCAGAGGTTCACCCAATATAATGCTTTCACCCATGAAACTGGTATTGGGCCATATAATTAACGTGAAACCTGGTTCTGCCACATTAGCTAACTAATCATAGACAAATATCTTGTCCTCTCTGGTCCTTAGTTTCCTCATTTGTAAAAAGAGGGCATGCTAGATAATCATGAAAGTCTTTTCCAGTTCTAAATTGCTGTGGTCATATATACTTATTGACCAGATAGGGAAATCGGTGGTTTTAGCAGAATTCAATAAAAAACCCAAGGTGCCTTCTCATTGTCATGAAATCTGTGGGTAAGTACCAGAGTGTCTAGCTGTCCTAGTTCCTCTTCCTTCTTGGCAGCATTTATTCTCATATGCTCAGGTATCTTGTAGTCTGGTGCTGTCTTCAGATTGAAATCTCCCATGTACACCTGGGCTTCCTTGATGGCTTGAAGATCTTTGGGATCTTCAAAGTCATCACTAGGTTTACTCTTGTATCTATCAGAAAAATAGACATCCCACAACAAATATAACAATAAACTCTAATTTTTCTACTTTAATATAGGTACACATTCAATTCAATCATGAAGCAAAAGTATAATTCTGAGTCTGTGATGTCACTTTTGTCTATAGAGCCCAAGCACTTTTTAGAAGTTACTGAGTATTTTTCAGGCATCACAAGCAAAATAATATATAGTTAAATCAATAAAAATCAATCAGTAGATTATACTGAGATAATCTGAATCACTTTGATTCACTTCTAAGTAATGCACATTAACATTATTATTTATTACCTTGATATAACTTAAGCCTTAGAAATCAGGTGTTTTTTTTAATGACTAAGAAGTTAAACGTTTCTATGTCTAAAATTATCTTGAAAAAGAATAAAATGAGATGAATCAATCTACACAATCTCAAGACCTATTTTAAAGCTACAGGAATCAAAACAGTGTAGTGTTGGACAAAGGACTGACATACAGATCTATGGAACAGGAAGTGAACCCAGAAATAGATCCACACAAGTGATTTTTGACAAAGGTGCAAAGGCAATTCAACGGAGGAACTACCTTTTCAAAAAAAGTGCTAAAGCAATTGGACATACACACACACACCCAAAACAAACCTCAACTTAAGTCTCACAGCTTCTAAAAAATTAACTTGAAATGGCTTGCAGACTTAAATATAAAATGAAAACTATAAAACTTTTAGGAAAAATAGGGGAAAATCTTTAGGATTTAGGGCTATGCAGAATTCTTAGACTTGACACCAAAACCAAGATTCATAAAATAAAAAATTGATAAATTGGACATCAACAGAATTTTAAACTTTTGCTCTATGAAACACCCTGTTAAGGGAATGAAAAGACAAGCTACGGACTAGGAGAAAATATTTGCAAGCTATATATATATACGACACAGGACTAGAATCTAGAATATATAAAGAACTTTCAAATCTCAACAGTAAAAAAGCAAACAATCCTATTCAAACAGTAGCAAAAGACATGAAGAAACGTCACCAAAGGTATATAGGTGGCAAGTAAACAAATGAAAATATGTGCTTGTTAAATGAAACTAATATCAGATTTTAAAAATTTCTTTGAAAAAGAAATTTACCTCAGATGGTTAGAGATAAAGGTGAAAGTCAAAACTATAAGATGTTAGAAGAACATATAGGAGAATATATTTATGATGTTGGAAAAGAAAAAAAATTTCTTAATGCTTAAAAATCATTATGCCCATACAGTGTATTAGCAAAATGGAATTCCTGGACCTGAAACTCTAAGGATCATAGAAGTTCCACCAAGGTATTGCCACCTTGAAAGATCCAGTTGACCTGTCTTTAATATCTCCATCTCTGTTTCTAGTTCTTTTACTTTTTAATTTAAATAATAACAATGTCAATAAATAGAAAGATTTCTTTAAGGTATATTTTGGGTCTCACATATTAAAAAGATAAGAGGTTAGGTACAAAAAAAAACTCACAGTTCCTCCCATTCTTTTTTTCGCTGTTGAATCTTAAATTGGGCCCTTTCAGCTTTTAATATAAGTTTCTTTGTTTTCGCAATTTGATTGTTCACCATAATTTCACTTAAGGTTTTAGGCCGAAATTTCTTCCCTTTTTCTATTATCGATTCTTCTCGTACGCTAACACTCCCACCTGTACAGAGATTCAACATTTTTCAGTCTTTTTGAGATATAAAAATAAAACTCTCAAATATTATTTTTAACCTACCACATTAAAAAAAATCCAGAGAAGATATTGAATTTGTAAATCAAAGTATTTACTGAGCAATTACTATGACTTCAACGCCATAATAAATGTTGAGGACTGCCAAAATAAAAAATATCTAGGTCTAAAAACCTTATTAAAAAGGTGGTAAGACAGGACATATATTAAATAATTAAAGAACAAGGTAAATAATTATGGACCACTAACCAATATTGGGAAGCTGGGAAGCAGTTTGTGATATGATGGTAGGGAAAGGGGGAAGAAGCAAGTGAGTCCTATTTGACACATGCAATCTGAAGTCCTCTGCAGCCAATTAAAAAATTGGTCAGAAACACACAATCAAATCTATGATTTAAAATTATTGGCTTTATTAATTAACAAGTCTGCTGGGAAATTATTCATGTTCAAGCTACATAAAGATATACTTTAGATAGACATGAAAAAATTAAACAATATGAGAGAGTTATATCATTATGTCACCATTTCATAGTTCAAATATGTGGCAGTATGGGAAAAGAAGAATTTCATGTGGCCAGGGTGGTCACGGGAAGGCTTTATAACATAAGCGTAGTTCAAGCTAGGTCCCCCAAAAGTGGTAGAATTTAGAGAGGAGAGTGAAGAGGTCACTCCAGCAGGAGCCTGGGTGTGGAATTAGGAAGTATTAGGCATAATTAGGGAGCAGCAAGCAGGTCAATAACTAAACAGGTGAGTGGAATAGTATGAGAAGGCACTGTTGCAAACATAGAATCAGGATAGACTATGGAAGGATTAAATACCAGGATAATGGTTTCTGAATTTAGAAGCAGAAAGGAGACATTAAGGATTTTTAATGAAGAGGAAGAAGCAGCGTTAACGTCAGTGCTGTATCACTGGGCAACAGCCTAGCTCTGGTCAGGCTGCAGCACCCTTTATTAATTCTTGAGGGGGTCTCTAAACCATTCCCAGAATCCTGTCCTCCCCCTACACATGTGCAGTTGCCTTGTGGGCAGCCACCAGAAACAGGTCGCAGGGAATAGAGGTACTATTTTCACAGCCCTATTCTCAGCTCTTCATTCTGTTTAAAGCATATGTTCTTGGAAAATAATTTGAAATGCAATGTTTTAGCCCCACACTCTATGGTATGGCCCGGGAATCTGAAAAGAAACAATGCCCAGAAATGAACATTTATTCTTTAACCTAGGATTGCCCTAGATTTAAGAACAGCTGGATGTGGGAAGTGAGAAAACAGCAGCATCCAGTACTCTCACCCACTCTCAGTCACATGACCAGGGTAGTTTTCTTCAGCAACCGCCATCAAAGAGGAAAGTGGGCATGGGGCGTTTGCTGGAGCTATGTGGCCTCTCATGCTCAGCCATACCACACACCCCCACCTCTCTTGATTATCGATTCCAGAGGAGACCATCATGGAAAGAATGGGGCAGGAGACTGAGTTCAACCCACCAAAGAATATTCAAAGGTTCTGCCCGCAAAAAGACACTTTAGTTTTGAAGTCTTAATAAATAAGGATGTAAAAGACTTCTTTCTTATAATTTAGGCCAGTGGTCCCCAACCTTTTTGGCAACAGGGACTGGTTTCATGGAACACAATTTTTTTCCACAGACACGGTGTGGGGGCGCGGGAGGAGGAGCAGGTAGGAGGCGGAGCTCAGGCAGTGATGCCAGCCATGGGGAGTGGCTACAAATACAGATGAAGCTTTACTCTCTCCCCCTGCCACTCACCTCCTGCTGTGTGGACCCCACCCCCACCCCCATTCCTAAGGAAGGTTGGGGGCATGCAGAGCTCTGCAGCCCAGTGCCTAACAGGCTACAGACAGGTACCAGTCTGCAGCCTGGGATGGGGGACCACCCATTTAGGCTACCTGTATCTTTCTGGCTATCCTTTCTTCCAACTCCCTCTTTTTCAAACCTCTCCAGTTTGCTTGTTCTTCTCTCTGCTTGACTTGTTCTTTTGAATTTGGAGTACTTAGAGGGCTGTGCCAGCCTATAGGAGGATATCTTGTGGTCACTTTGTATGGCATGAACTACAATAGTATCACTTTCCAATGGATCACGGAATCTGAAAAAATAAAAGTATTTGAAATAGTCTCCCTTTTGATCATTCTGCATGATTAAGTGATAAAATAAGACTATAATATACTATTCTTATAAATAATACCATTATATTGTACTAGTCTCAAATTTAACCATGCATATACCAATTGGATGTGATGAAAGTTAGATTAGACTTGATTAAAGAGCAAGTAGAAATTCCTTCTAATGAAAATACTAAACTCATTGTTAATCAGTATAATACCACTATTTTGCTATTATATAAAAAAATGAAAAATTTGCAGGCAGACTGCAGTTTAATGGTAAATCGATCATACCAAACCTTGAAGAAATGTAATCTACCTCCCTACCTATTATATATAATAGGCAATTATATATAATAGGTATATAGTATATGTAATTATTGCTATACAGATGTAATAATAATCTCAATATATAAATTATATAAACAAATATATAAATATATTGTAAATATTTATTAAAGCCAAACATAGGCTACTATGTTGAGGGTTATTCCTGAGAGGAATTTCTTAGCCACTTTAATCTCTTATAGCAATCTAGTTATAATTCAGAAATTCAAATATTATCCAGGAATTCAACTATTCAAGGATTTAATATCAGGTAACAAGTGCTATAATTCACAGGATGGAGTAGCAGAGAGGAGAAAGCTGCAGAGAGAGAGAGAGAGAGAGAGAGAAAGGAAGGAAGGAAGGAAAGAAGGAAGGGAGGGAGGGAAGGAAGGAAGAAAGGGAGAGAGAGAGAGAAAGCTCTGAAGATCTGCAGAGGGCTGGCTCCTGTCCAGTCTTCAGGTAATTACTGATCAGCCCATGCATGAAGAGTCTACCTGAGGCTGGGAAAAGAACCACCAGAAAGGAACAGGCAGAATAATCCTCAGATCCCACACAGGCTGAAATAGGTTGTGTTCCCCCAAACCTGATAATACATGGGACATAGGGTAGAATACTCAGAAGAGTGTTTTCTTAGTAGTGGGGAAAAATTAGCCCTAGACTAAAGACTGCCCTGATCTCACCTAATAAGGATTAAAAGCAAGCCTTAAAAAATTAAACTATTTCCAACTAACTTAACTGAGTCCCAGAACAGAGCTCAAGAATATTTAAGAGTATATAGAAATACCAAGCACCCATGATGTCAAATTCACATCTGGAATCCAATCAAACTTTACCAGGTAGGCAGGCAAATAAGTAGAAAAATGTCACCCAAAATGAATAGATTTAAATCAGTCAAGAAATAGAAATAGACCCATAAATGACACAGATGATATAACTAGCAAAGACATTAAAGCAATAATAATATAATATATTGTATATGTTCAAGATGCTAGAGGAAAGCATGAGCACATTAAGGTGAGGAAAATCCTCACTTACCACACTAGGAAGTCAATAAATGCATATAAAGACTATTAATAAATGCATATAAATGTAATATTTAGATAAATGGTCATAACCACCAGAAAAATATTAAAAGTGATTCTTTTCAAGATATGCCATGTTTATGAATTGAAAGACTCAATATTTATTATTAAAATGTCTTTTATTCCTAAATAAATCTATAGGTTCAATGTAATTTTAATCAAAATTTTAGCAGACTTTTTGTGAAAATTGGCAAGTTGATTCTATGCAAAGAACCTAACGAATCTTGGAGATAAAGAACAAAGATGAAGGATATATAATATTAGATGTCAATATTTAAAGAGTAATACTGGCAGAACGATAGACAGATAGGCCAAAGAAATAGAATAAAGAGTTTAGAAACAGACTCACACATGTACGGTTACCTGACTTATGACAAAAGTATCACCACAATCTAGTGAGGAAAGGACATCCTCTTCAACAAATAATACTAAGTCAATTGGATATCAATATAGAAACAAATGGACCTTGATCCCATATAGAAACAAATGACATTTGATCTCACATCACCCATAAAAATTATTCAAAATGGGTAATGGAAAAACCATAGAGTTTCTAGAAGAAAAGAGATTTAGTTCATGAATTAGGAGTATGCAAAAATTCTTTGAGTACAACACAAAACCATTAATCTTTTTTTAAAAAAAAGACTAATACATTGAACTTCATTAAAATTAAAAACTTCTGTTGAACAAATGACTCCATTAAGAAAATAAAGCCACAGGCTAGAGCAAGATATTTTACATATGCATACACACACATATGTGCATATATATGCACATGTCATATATATAGTCATTCATGTATTTATGAAAATATCCAAAGACTCATATCTATTAATAGAATATATAACTCTTACAATCCAATTTTTAAAATGAACAAAAGACTTGAATCAATATCTAACAACAGAAAATATACAAATGACCAGTAAATATATAAAAAGGGGCTGAAAATCATCACTAGTCAGAGAAATGCCAATTTAAACCATACTGAGATACCACTAGAGAATAGCTGAAATTGGGCTGATAGTCTCAAGCAATGACAAACATAAGTGTTATGGATTTAATTGTGTCCCCCCAAAAAGATTTGTAGAGATCCTAACCCCCATTACCTCAGAATGTGACGTTATTTGAAAATAGGGTCTTGACAGAGGTAATCAAGTTAAATTGAGATTATTATAGTGGGCCTTAGTAGAGCATAACTGGTATCCTGATAAAAAGGGGGAATTTGGACACAGAGACAGACATGCACAGGAAAAACCATGTGAAGAAATACGGAGTATGCCAAGTGAAAGGAGAGGATTTGGAGTGAAGCCTTTATAAGCCAAGAACTAAAGACTGCTGGCAAACCACCAAAAACTCAGAGAAAAGCATGCAACAAATTCTCCTTCCCAGTTCTCAGAAAGAACTGACTTGCCCAACACTTTGGTTTTGGACTTCCAGCCTCCAGAACAGTAAGACAATAAAAAACTATGATTTTTAAGCCAACCAATTTGTGGTACTTTGCTATAGCAGCCCTAAGAAACTAATACAATGGGGATCAGCTGGAATTCTCATACTTTGATGGTCAGAATGGAAATTGATTGAAACATTTTGGAAAACTGGCAGCGTCCAATGAAACTAAACATGAATATAACCTATAGGCCAACAGTTCCCCATGTGGGTATATAACCAACAGAAATAAGTGCTTATATCCACCAAAACACATGCACAAGAATGTTTGTAGCAGCACTATACATAGTATCCAAAAAATATAAACAACTGAAATATTTATCAATAGTAGAATGAATAAATTGTATCATCATTTAATGGAGTATTACAAAGCAATGAAAAAGAATGAACTACTACTACTACATGCAACAACATTGATAATCTTAGACATGGTATGAGCAAAAGAAGCTATATACAAAAGAGTTCATGCTATAACATTCTATTTATAAGAAGATCACAGACAAAACTAACTAATGGCAATAAAGAGTTAACTTTGGAGAGTAAGTGGGGAAGGGGGAAGGGGGCCATGAGGAAACTGTCTGGAGTGCCATAAATATAAATGTTCTATATCTTAACCTGAGTCATAGATATGTATATCTGTAAAACATTTTCAAGCTGTTCAGTTAAGATTTATGTACTTTATTGTATGTAAATGATATGTCAATAAAAGGCAAAAAAAGTAATTTCCTCTGGGAAGTTGCATTAATGCATGAAAGGGATCAAACAAAAAAGTTCTTTGGTTCTATTTGATTTTTGATGTCTTAATATATATATGCTCATATATTAATTTGATATAAATAATTTGTCAAAAACAGAACACAAATATGTATTTTATAATTTTTAAAATCTAAGTGTTAAACAAATTTCCCATATTTAAACTAGAAAGGAGTGAGCAGAAATCTTAGGAAGACATCTGTAGTAGCAACAAGATGATTCCTTAAGATTTCAAGTCAGTGGGTACTTCAGGAGACCTGCTATCTGGCCACTTCCTTGACACTACTATAAGCTACCTTACTCAAATGTGTGCTCTCAAACATCTTAAATTACAGGAAATATGGATCCTACCTATTCCGTAGTTTCTTTAGGCCAAGTTCATATTTCTCTTTTTCCCAAGCTAATTCCTTTCGCACTTGTTGAAGTTTGTAAGCTGTTTTTCTGTTAATCTCAGCACAAATTTTGGAATCTAGATCAAAATCCTGCAGATAATTAGATTTGTTTATCAAAATGAGTACTTTATCAATCCTCCATTTCATACACAGATACAGATTTCTAAGTTTTGTCCTCAAATTCATACTGTATAACTCCCAAATATCATAAACTCTAGTACAGAGGGAAAATAGCATACTTTTGACCTTACCTCCACAATATGTGAAGAAAAGTTCTCAGAAAATAATAATTCAAATAAAGTTACACATTTAAAGATTTTTCCCTACAATAAACTAATGAATACTATCAATATTTGGAGAGTGTACACAGTTTTTAAAAAATACTCTCACCATCCCAAAGACACTACTGTTACATAACTAGCTTGTTACAGGGTAAGTTTATGGCCAAGTTGGTCATTAGCTGAACATCCCCTCCGGTTTGACCCCACCCAGGAAAGTTGGCAGTCCTTGGTGTCTTGTTTACATCACCAAGTTCTTGTTGAGTGTCCTCTACCAAGGGGTCCACTTTCTTCCATAAGGATACTTAGAGGCCTCATGTTTCTTACCTTCATCCCTGGAAAAATGTCAAAGCCTGCATTTACACTAGATCATGAATAGTAATTATTCATTCCAGAGGTGTTTGTTTTACTAATATTTAAGTAATGATGTGTGCAAAGTTCTTAGCCACAGTACTTGCCTCAGTTGTTCTTTATCTTAAGGTATATCATCCATACTCTGGAAGTATCCACATTTTTCTTAGTAAAATAGCATAACAATCTTTTAACTATTATGAATTGGTCTTTCAACCACTATGAGTTAACCATTATGATTTCACCAAAGCATTTTTCATATGAAATTGGCATAGTGCTTTTAGAATTACAGGACTAAGTAATCCATGGGTATATTCAGAATGATAAATTCTAGGTTTTAACTTCAGTGGACTCTTAACAGTAATTCCATTTAGGAAGAAGTACAAAATGAAAAAACCAATTACTAGTAGGTATATGAGGCTTTGCAATAAGTCCCACAAGAAAAATAAATAAATACAAAATTGGCTTAAACAATTTTGTGATTGCCCCCCTAGCTACAACTATACTAAGTCATCTTTTAGCAACTTTGTAGATTAACCAGGTACTATCTTTTCAATAGATCTGATGAATTACAGAAATGGAACCAAAGAGAATCAAATTATACAAGTATCTACCCAACAGATATATTGGCTAGATACAATGAGTTAATACCTAAATTCAAACTTATATTCATATTTTATCTTGTTACAAAAAAAAATGAGGTAGCTAAATCCAATACAAAACTTTGTGTTATATAAAGAGGCTCATCTGCTGCCAGCCCATGTGGTATGTCAAGTTCTACAGTAGTTCAGTTGCTACAAACTCACTGGCCAGATAAAGGCAAGTATAAAGATAATTTTAAGTGTTTTTACTTGCTGGCAAAATATTAGTCTTGATTCAGAAATGGCATATGTTAAAATTAAAATTATTTTAGGCTTACTGTCCGTTTAAACTGCATATGCTCTGGTAATTCTTCATTCATTTCTAATAGTTTCTTAAATTCATTCCTCAAAGCTTTGAGTTGCTCTCTCTTCCCAGCCTTTATTTCTTCCACTTCTTTCATTAACTTATCATGTTCTCTTTTTCTCCTGGCATTCTCAATACTGAAAACAGAAATTTAAAACAATAACAGGTTATGATACAGAAACAAAGTAAGAGAAAATTACTGTTTAGTAATTTGGAAATTCATTTAGCTTGGTCAACTTCTGCAAAATGTTGGTTGGTTTTGCAAAAAACTCAGGCCTTGATTTTTTATCAAAAAAACCCATACCTGTAGGCTTTGGGATCTTCAATATCTGCTGGAATTGGTTCTGCTTCCATTCCAAACTATAAGAAGAGAAATAAAAGATTAGCCCTTTAAAACTGCATAATATTTTTCTTAAAATATGTAGGAAGAAGTAAATTGAAGAGGTTTTGTTTTTGTTTTATTTTTTTTCTGACAGTTTCTATCAACTATAGGTCTAAATGCAGTTTCACAAAAAACAAACTAGGGAAAAGTTACAATTGACTATACTTATTTGTTTTTGTCTCATTTAAAGGGGTAGGTAGGAAAAGTCTTGAAACCTAATTATATGTTTGCAAAATGTTAACATCATAGTAATTCCCCCCAAAAATGTGAATTACTAATATTCATGTGTTACTAACAGAGAATTCACAAAAAAGTTCTAGATCATTTATTTCAAAATGCTGTTTTTAATACTTCTCTTTATTATATGCATACTTCCCCAAAATACCTCAATGTGTCCTAGGAAGATTTTAAAATATATGCATTTTTTAACTTAAAGTAAGCATTTTATATGACCTTATCAAAAGAAGACATAAACTGGAAAATGCAAAGAACAATGTAATTCCCTTCCTTGAAAGAGAAAGATATAAAATCGGAAATCTCCCTTTAGGAAGGAAATAAGTTTAAATTAAGGGAAACTAAGAAGTAAATCACATAAAAATACTTTGATTATTCAGGCGCTGTGCCGTATAATGTCTTAATCTGTGATATTAAGGAAGAGGAATTATAACCCAGTGAACAAAACAAAGAGTCTTAGTTTGCTAACTAATCAGTTCACAAAACTGAACTTGTTTATTCTCTGTCCTCTTTCATAATGGATAGGTCTCTGTTTTGCTGTATTCTTTGTAAAGAAATAAAGACTCTTTCAAGCAAGTTGTTTTATTACAGTCCTCATACATATGAAATGTAAATACATATATTTATGGAAGTCAATGTTTATGACTTCAATAAAAGTGAAGTCATAGAACATGACCAATATGAGACAGTGATAGCTAATAAATTATAGTTACTATTAATCACTTAGGACATAAATTGATTGAATTTTATTTATTTTTTATTCTTCTATTGGCCAGAGCTAAGTCCCTTGGTTCTCTAATATCAGTGTGATTTCCAAAGTTTGATACTGATACTCAGCCAATTGTCTCCTGGCCACAGCTGTTTGCAATAAGGTTGAGTTAAACAAAGGTGCTTCCAACAGTTCCAAAATATATGCTAATGGATCTTAATCCTAGCTGCACATTAGAATCACATGAAGGATATTTTGTAAAACACTGATGCCTGGGCTTCATCTTCAGCAATTCCAATTTAATTGTTCTTGGTGAGCTCAGGCATCTGCACTTCTAAGGGCTCCCCACCTGATTTTAAAGTACTGTAAGAACCTTAGACCTATGCAGAGCTTGTTTTTTTTTTGTGGGTTTTTTAAAAACTTCTAAGTTTGCTTTCTTAAAAGCAGAGTCTATTTCAGTGATTTAAGAAATACTGATTGCAGCCATAAATAAAAGGATACATTCAAATGTGGAATAAATTTTTTTCTATCCAATATAGGTTTCTACAGAGAGGGCTGGAACTAGGTAGAAAGATATTCTCCTTGTTCATATACTGTCACTTCTGTAATTCCTCTTTCTGAGCTGGACCCTCTCTAAATAGTAGCCCAAACTCCAAATTTTGCTGCTATTAAAAGAAATGAAAATTTACCTGCTCATATCTTCCCTATATTCTTTGTGTGTTCTTTTCAAGTAGGCTACCTGTAAAATGGGAAGCCAGTGTGGTCTAGGAATTTTAATTATAATCTTTCTAATACAACTCCTTAGTCTTTAAGAGCAATTCTAATGGTTAGTAAATAGTGACTTTATCCAAAGGAACCACTTTGATAATAGAAAATTTAGGTTCTATGATGGGACAAAAGGATATAATTTGGGGATCTGAACTTCAAGCTTCATCATGAAGCCAATAATCTATTCTGCCTAAGAGAAGAATAATTTATACTGAATCTTTTGATCATGACCCACATTGTCACATTCAAAAACTAAAGGCAATAATATTTTTACAATCCCTTTCAAAAGCACATTTTATGCTGTACTGCCTATACATGCCCCTTACAAAATGAATAAGTGAAAAGCAAAATATATATCTGAAAAAAATTGTGCATTTTGAAAAAAAAGAAACTTTGATTAAGAAAGATTGACCTAGAAACATTGACATATGCTTTTTTTAATCTGGGGAACTCCACACCTTTAATAATAAGAAGAATTTAACACCTTTAATATTTGATATAGAAGAACCAGAAAGTCAAAATTATGGTACTGGTAGGAAGATTGGACTATAAGGTTAATGTGTCTAAATAGTTTTGAGTTTTTAAAGAATATAAACAATTTTATCATCACTACTTTAAGATAAAGTTTGCTGTTGTTAATTAACTGTTTAGTTAGTTTGCATACCCTGGCAGATGGCACTTTGGCCTTGATGTCTTTCCTTAATATATATTCAGAAAAAATATTGAAAACAAAGATGTTACTATCTGTTCCAGCAGTCATCAAGAAATGGTCATCAAAGCTAGTAGTGATGCTTTTAATACATCCATAATTATTGTCATGCACATTGAAGTGCCAGTAGTCCTCCAAAGTGGTCAGTGAAGGATCATTCTCACTTAAGAGATAGACTCGAATTGCTCCATTTCTCATTCCACAAAACATCATAGTTTGGTTAATGCTATAAAACAAAAAAGGAAAGTAAATTGTTCTTCCTATTCATCTGAAAATACTGTTCAATTTTAAATTAATTGACAAATGACAAAATTTTTAATGACAAAGTTGTTATGGACTGAATTGTGTACCCCCAAAATTCATATGTTGAAGCCCTAGCTCCCAGTACCTCAGAATGTAACTATATTTTGAGATAGGGCTTTAAAGAGGTCAGTAAATTAAAATGAGAACATTAGGATGGGTCCTAATCCAGTCTGACTGGTATCCTTATCAGAAGAGGAGATTAGGCCACAGAGGGAGACAAGAGGATGTCACAGCATAGGGGAGAGACCATGGGAGGACACAGCAAGAAGGCAGATAGCTGTAAGTCAAGGAGAGAGGCCTCAAGAGAAACCAACTCTGCTGACTTGATGTTGGAGCTCTAGCCTCCAGAACTGTGAGAAAACAAATTTCTGTTGTTTAAGCCAACCAGTCTGTGGTATTTTGTTGTGGCAACTCTAGCAGATGAATACAAAAGGATAGAGAATAAAAGCCAATTTGAAATTTGGAGCTATTATATTTGGTCTTCAGAAGAATAATTAGCATAAATGCCCAGTTCTCAATTATTAAAGGGCTAATGATTAAATATGTGATCTCCCCAGAAAGAACCTTTCATTGTAACCCCAAACCTTTATTATCTGACCAGTAGTAGCATCCTCCTAAGTAACACAAGGTGAATACATACAATTTAACTGTAAGATAAACAGAAATTCTGACAGAATATCTGATGGGTGATTTAAATATTATTTCAGGATTAGCTTTGATTCTATGTATTCATTTGATTTACTTAACCAAACATTGTTTGAGTACCCCTTCATTTGGATGGATCTTCAAAAATGGACAATATCCATGGTGGACAAAAACATAGATGCTAATGAAATATAGTTTTTTAGAGCTTTTTGAAAATCTGCTCACCTGAAAGTGATAGTTTGGACAGGATTATTCTCTGTATCCTCAAGAAAACGGAAATCAAAAGGTTCATCTTTCTGTTCTTTGAAATTGCTATTCTTGTCATAAGGGGGGAATTCACAGTGATATAGAAAACCTGAATCATAACCACCCTGGAAAAGAGATAAATAACTTAAAAGGTGGGACTTAAACATAACACATGTGAATGCATGAGGATTCTTTTTAATATTTTAAATTTTAAAACACAAAATAGATGTTTCAAATCACCTATTTCTATGTTATTTCTATGATTAGAGATAGGTTTATTATTTCCATAAAGTATCTCCCTTGTCCATTTGTATGCAACTATATAATTATACTAATAAAAACCTTATGGTGATTTGTTTCCACATAAAATCAATAAAAGAGAGCTATCACTTCTACCTACTGAATTCCATTTTATTTCTTCAGGTATTATTCTGAATAAACAGTATTTAATAATAAGTTTTTGTAGGTCATTGTTTTTACAGCTAGCTTTCAATCTAGGCATTTGCTTGGCTGCAGGCACAGAATTGGCAAATCTTTGGATCAAGCAGGGTTGGCATCACTACCTCTGTGAGCTATGCTTTAATCTTGTTCACTGTTGTAGCTTAATGGTTAAGAGCATGGACTTTGGACCCAGACTTCCTGAGTCCACATCCTGGTTTCACCTCTCATTAGTTACATGACCTTGGATAAGTTACTTAACATCTACATGCCTTGGTTTCTTCATGTGTTAAATGCAATAATAATAGCACTTACTTTATAGGTTGGTTAAGTAAATTACTTAGGATAGTACCTGGTACAAAATAAACAGGTTACCATATTTAGCAAATACATACACAGGATACTCAGCTAAATTTAAATTTCATATAAACAAAAAACAATTTTTTAGCGTAAATATGTCCCTTGTAACATTTACTTGGCAAACCTGAATGCAAGCACTAAATGTATTTGTCAAACAATGAAAAATTTTTGCATCTGTTGCCAAGACACTGAAAATCTATGACATTTCATTACAGTTAATTGTTTCTGTGCCTCCTTTCCCTCATTAGGAAACTTCCTGAAGGCAGAAACTATGTCTTTACCCCTTGAACTCTACACAATAATAGTCGTTAATAATTGTTTCATAAAACACAGAAGACAAATAGAAAGGGTTTAGGAACTAATAAATGGAGTCCTTTGGCGCCTCCAACACTGTATTCCATCCTTCTTTCTGCTTGCATCCTTAGAAGTTGCTACAAAAGGTATATTTCTAGGAAAAGTTGAAGATGGGAAGAATCAACCCTCATCACTCCTTACAGCAACAGTCCTTCGTTAGTCATTGTCCTGGCCTTGCCAAAAACCTGGGACCAGTTATGAATTAGTAATGATCTTCCACATATACGTCTATGAGAAATTGTGGGGTTTTTGTGGATGGAACTGAAAATTGTGGCAAATTTATAACAAAGAAAATCTTGCTTTGCAATAGACTGATAAAATGTTTCATGATAAGAGTAGAAAGTATATAACTGAAGGATGTATTCCCACAACATTGTGACGTCCCTGGTACTTGTATTTCTAATTTCCAATTCCCCTTCTTCCTTCGGGTTCAGGGTGGCAGTGAGACCATCTAAGAACACTTACCTTCCTAGACTTCCATATGGCCACACAGCACAGTTGCAGACTGAGATATAACCAGAAGTCTACGGGATGACACTGCCATGAAAGCTATTATTTTCAAAATTAAAAAACAACAATCTTAGCTGGAAAACCCCTCACCGCACCCTTTGCCCTTCTACACTTGATCCTTCTCCCTGTTGACCTGGCTGGAACATTTATGATTGTCAAAATGATAATAGCACAAGTAGATGTATAGAAGAGATGTTAAGATAATATAAAAACAACTGCAATTCACATCCATTCATCAGAACTCACGGCATCAATAACAGTTAATAAATGAAGTCTTAACGTCAGGGTTAGAAAGAATGTGGTAACAAATAATGACTATAAGCTATATTGGAATAGGGCTGAGGTACATTATTACTTACTAAAGAAACCCAGAACTTCCCTGGCTCAGAGTAAAACCCGCAGAGGATGGGAGAGGGGGTTGGTGGAATAAAGATGGGCGGCAATGGCTCCTCCTCTTCCTCCACCACTGCCTCCTCCTGGAATTCTTTTTCTCCGTCTTCTTCCTCTTCTTCTGCTAGCTTCCTCCTCCTTTCCTCCCTTTCCTTCTCCTTCAACTTCTTTTGATGCTCTCTCTTTTCAATTTCTATTAATCTCTTTTAAAAGAGACATTAAGTAGACATAAAAACAACCATAACATTCATTCATTTACACTATTGAGGATGACAAAGAAAGTCAAAGGAAAATAGGTTCTAGAAAAACTCACAGCTCTGAGGTAACAAATAATAACATGTGAAAATAATTATCACTGTGAGGATATATGTTATCATCCAAACTTTCAAATCATCAGAATGACTGTCATTTTGTTTTACCCCCATCGATGCTCATTTTATAGAAATTATTTGGTCATTTTATTCCTAAATAGAGAAGCTAAGTACAGTTTCTCTCAGAGCCTATCACTGTCAATGCAGGAGTTAGGTGGACTGAAATAGTCCACGAGTAAAGATTTTTCCAACTTTAGTAACACTGTGATTTAGGCCCCCGTCATCTATCAATCATCTACTGCAAAAGCCCCTGACACTGATATTCCTGCTGCCCATCTTTCACTTCTTCATTCTGTTTACCCCTCAGAATTATCTCTCTAATTTATATGATCTCATCACCCCAATCCCCTCCTTAAAACTGCCAATGGATCCCAGTGGTCTAAACTGAAATGTCTTGGCTGGCATTAGAGGGGGCCCATGCCCTGGTCACATACTCTTGCTATGCCCCTCAACAAATTGCATCCCTCTATTTCACCAGTCCAGTCTTCATTTCCTGAAAACACTGAAACTCTCACAACCCTGTTCCCCTCAGGACATTCTCCCAGCGGTTATTGCCATCCTCCCCACTCTCACCGTGTCAAAATGCCTCCTATTCTTTAAGTCCTAAATGTAACTTCCATACAGCCATCTTTGACCTCCATCAGTTATCTGTCCTTTCCTCTGCACACCCCTAAAATTCCTTACATTGCACTTTAATTTCAGTATCTATTCACTACTGCTTTCTAATAGTTAGTTTTCATACCAGATTATAAACTCCTTAAGGTCTATGTTTTATTCTTCTTTGTATTCCCCAGCATTTAACACAGGATATTTTATATTCTGAAGAAAGAAAAATATTAGAAGATAATGCTTCAAGAATATTCCATACCAGAATGTTAGATTTGATACTTGAGAAATGGAAACATTTTATGCACATGTCTTTGATTTCATAGGAGACTACTTTATTATCATCCTCTTCCTTTATGGTGGGAAGTGGAGCTTCAAGAACATAGCCATTCTCACAGATAATAAGTAAAGTGGTTTCAGGCTAAAAAAAAAGAAAGATCAAACATATGATTTACATTTAGGCAAATTTTTAAAAGCATAGTTCAAAAAGATTATAAACCAGAAAAAACATTATCATTATATATATTAACCATATTTAAAAGATACTTAATTTTCACTCAGTTATTGGTAGTAAATCAAGCTTGGTACTAATTATTATTATATAATTACTAATTAATAAAGTAATTATTAAAATTAGATTTGGTTCCTTTATAGATGTCATAACATATTTTCTGAGAAAAATATGTGGTTGTGAAATCTGTTAGCCTAAAAGGCTGAATATTAAAATTAGGACTGCCAAGGAAAATCTGCAGTATGTGGATAGCATAGTCAGTCTCTGCCTCCTTTCATAGGTCATTCTCTACCTGCCTGAGTTCATTAAATGTGAATGTTCCTAAGGGTTTTTTTCCTCTTCCTTCTTTTCTCTCTCTATAAGCAAGCATTCTCTGGGAAATTTTATAGCCTTCATTACCACTCACATGCAATTAGATTTCAAATTAATCTTTCCAGCCCAGACATCACTCTTGGCTCCAAAACCAAGTATTTAACTATGAATGGGAAATCCCCATCTTGATATCTCACAGACACATTATTTGAAATGTTAATATTTTAGTTATTTCATTCTACAATTATTTGTTATATGCCTACTATGTACCCAGCATTTTGTTAAGTGCTAGGGATAAAATGATAATAAGAAAAACAGGTACAGTCTCTGCCATTATGGAGCTTGCCTCCAATGGGAGAGCCTGTCATTTAACAAATCACATAGATACATGTAAATTATAAATGCCAAAGTGCTGCAGAGGTGCCACAAGAACAAGTAGATTGTACAATGCTTTTGAGAAGGTGGTATCTGAGCTTCAAGGTGAAGGATGAATAAATTATAATTATATGATGAGTTAGGGGAGGGTATGAAGGAGCATGCTATATTAAGTAAACGCCATGTGCAAAGGTCCTATGGCACATTTGGGCTTATAAGAGAAATGTAGGCTTGGATGGCAAGACAACAGAATAAGAAAAGAGATTGGGACAGCCTTAGGGAAGCTTAACACTCAATGGCTGGGTGAAGGAGACTGAGAAGGAATGACAAGACGTGGGAGAGAGAACCAGGAAAGCATGGTATCAGAAAAGTCAAAGGGAGATGGTATTTCAAGTAAGGAAAGGTCAACAGGGTCAAATGATGCTAAGAGGTCAAGAAAGATAAGAACTAAATGTTAAATAGATATCACTGGTGCTTTTAGAAGAGCTGATTTGGTGGAATAGTAAGACTAAAAGCCAGGCGAGAGCACATAAAGGACAGAGTGATATGTAAGGACACGGAGTCTATGGGAATAGTCAGCGCTCTTGAGAAAGTTAGCTTCTAAGAGAGATGGGGCAGTAGCTAGAGGCTAATATGAGAGCAAGGAATTTATTCTTTGTAAGTGGGAGAGACAAAACCATATTTAAATACTGATGGCAACAATCCAGTAAACAGGTGAGGTTAAATTTATATGACAAGAAAGAAAAATAATGTGACATATTGAAAAAAGTGGGAGGGAGTAGAAACAAAAGGACAAGAGGCAGAACTAGCCTTAAGCAGGAAAGGAGACAGCTCCTCTACTGTAAAAGAGGGAGGAGCAGTAGGTTCATACACAGATAAATGAGATTTTCTGTTTGGTAGTGGGAAGTGAAGGAGTTCCTGCCTGAGGGCTCCTGGATCTTCTATGAAGCAAGTGATGTTGACAGTGAGAGTGGGAGTGGGAGGCTTGACGCTTTGAGGAGAAGAGAAGTTTTAAAATGGTCATTGTGTGTGAAGGAGGGAGCAATCTTGCTTCAGTAAGAGCAATGTGATAGGATTTCTGAAGCATCTCACAGACTGTGACGAGGCCATTTGAATCAGTAAATTATGGAGGAGTTAATCTTCCTTGACATATGACTATCGCCAACAGCCCCTGGCTGATCACTGTAGGCAAATATAAATTAGTTGGGGGCAGTCAGGGATGGATTTTTGCTAGATGTGTAGCAAAGAAAAGAGACAAGGGAGATCAGGGCATTGGAAGAATGCTACTGATGCTTGTTTGTCCCAGTCAGTTCAGGCTGCTATAACAGAATATCATAAACTGGATGACTTAAATAACAGAAATTCATTTCTCACAGTTCTGGAGGTTGGGAAGTCCAAGACCAAGGCACTGGCAGATCCAGTGTTGGTCAGGACACACTTCCTGGTCTGCAGATGTTAGTCTTCTTGGTGTCTTCTCATATGGCAGAGAGAACAAGCTCTGATCTCTTCATCCCCTTATAAGGGAGCACTAATCCCATTCATAAGGGCTCTACCATCATGACCTAATTACCTTTCAAAGGCCCCACCTCCAAATCCCCCACCTCCAAATCCCCCCTCACACTGGGGATTGAGGCTTCAACATATTAACTGGAGGAGCAGGGGCATAAACAGTCAGTCATTACTGAAATGAAGAATCATAAAATTTAAGGTGGATATGGAAGGAAGTTAAAAAAAAACAGTGAACTAATGGGTTAGAGAAAGCAAATGGTGGAGGAAATAGAGGTCTCTGTGCCATCACAGAACTACTGGAGATGGAGTAGCCAAAGGAATAGTCAGGAAGGGAGAAAAGTTGAAGTCAGAGAATGGGTTACTTGAATAGCTGACTTTTAAGCTTGAGTACTTATGAGGTTTTAATGGGCTGAATTATGCCCCCTTCCCATTCATATGTCAAAGTTTGAACCTCCAGTACTTCAGAATGTGACTACATTTGGGGATAGGGCCTTTCAAGAGATAATTAAGTTAAAATGGGGTTGTTTGGATAGGCCCTTAATCCAATGTGACTGGTGTCCTTATAAAAAAGAGATTATGACACAGACAACACAGACATAGGGATAACCACGTGAGGGCACCGTGAGAAACAGCTGTCTGCAAGACAAGCAGAGAGGTCGCAAAAGAAACTAACCCTGCCAACACCTTGATCCTGGGCTTCTAGCCCCCAGATTGTGAAAAAACAAATTTCCACTGTTTAAACCACCCACCCTGCGGTATTTTGTTATGGCAGCCGTAGCAAATGTAAACACAGTAACATTTGTCTGGTGAGTGGCTGTGAAAGTGTGTGGGTGAGCTGTAAAGATCAGGGAGGATGAGGGAGTCAAGGAGTTCAGAGCCTGATGCTATTTGATTAATTATCCATGTGGTGCTAGCATCATTCAGAATAATTGTTGCTCTTTGAATGAAAACAAAGATAATCATATTCTCAAAATTTTAATAAAGAAACAGGATCAACCAGTCCACCAGGTGGTCAGAAGACGACAATATAAAGAGAAAAGGTGATATAGCTAGCTGAATGACAAGGGCTTCAAAGGAACAGGAGTTTTATTTTAGTTCTATGATTTTATTTCTTAAGATTTTATTTTATTGTGGTAAGAACACTAACATGCCATCTATCCTGTAGAAAGTTCCACTTGAGAAGAATGTACGCCGCTGCTGTTGATGGACTGTTCTGAATAAATCTGTTAGGTCCATTGGTCTGTAGTGTTGTTCAAGCCCTCTGTTTCTTTATTGGCCTTCTGCCTATATGCTTTATCCATTATTGAAAGTTGGCTATTGAAGTCTCCTACTATTCCTGTATTACTGTCTATTTTTCCCTTCATGTCTCTAAATGTTTGCTTTATATATTTAGGTGCTCTAATGGGTAAATATGTGTTTATAATTGTATCTTTCTGGTGGGTTGACTCTTTTATCATTATATAATGTCATTTTTTAATATTTTATCACAGTTTTTTACTTAACGTCTATTTTGTCTTATATAAACATAGTCACCCCTGCTCATGTTTGGTTACCATTTGCAAGAAATATCTCTTTCCAGGTCCTCACTTTCAACCAAGTTGGTCTTGTTTTTTTATTCATTCAGCCTGTCTGTGTCTTTAGATTGGAGAGTTAAATCCATTTACATTTAAAGTAATTATCAATAAGGTAGGATTTACTACTGCCATTTTGTTCATTATTTCCTTGTAGGTCTTTTGTCTGTCTCTTCATCTCTTGCTTTCTTCCTAGTGTTTTGCCATTTTAGGCCGTGAAGATCAAGTTCAAAAGCACAATACATGAAACAGTGAGGAACAAAGAGGATACTGAGGAGGCAGATTCAAGAGACATTTAAGATGCATAATCAATAGGGCTTGGTGAACCATTGAAGGACAAGGTGTTTAGAGGTAGGGAAAATACTAGAATAATTCTCAAAATTATAGTTTGGGTGACAGGGAGACTTCAGGAGAAAGAACATATCTTAGAGAAACTGTAATGAAATCCATTTAGACGCCTCAAAATTATCCCCACAAAATCAAAAAATCACCGAGTTCTGTCAATGCTGTCCTCTAAATATCTCATCTGCATAGTCTTTCATACTCCGGTCATAGCTTACCTGGAATGCAACTGCCCAATAGATCCATCTGCCTGTGAACTGGCTCCCTTGTATCTTCTCCACACTGCTGCCAAAGCGATCATGGTAGTGACCATGGCAGGCAGAATGGTTCTGTGTGCCCATGGGACACACCCTTATTGGAAATATCCCAGAACAAAAGGCAAAAGCTTAATGCTTTCAGACAGATACAAGCTCTGATAATTGAGCAGGTAGGGGCTAGGACTTACTGCTATTTGGACAGTTGAGGTCTGTGGCATATCAAGTTAAATAGAGTAATTCACTTTTACATTAGTAATAATTCTCAAAAAATATTAGAAACACAAGTGCTAATAGGCAGTATTGCCTGAAATAACTTTTAAATTTTGCTGGGTTTTTTTGTCTTGTATGCTGCTACTGCTGTACTTTAGATGTTTGTCTCCTCCAAATCTCATGTCGAAATTTTATCCCCAATGTTGGAGCTGGGGCCTACTGACAGGTGTTTGAGTCATGGAGGAGGATCCCTCATGAAAAGATTAATGCCCTCCAGGAGGGATAGGGGGGTGAGGTCTCACTCTATTAGTCTCTGCAAGAGCTGGTTGTTAAAAAGAGCCTGGTACCTTTCCCTCCTCTCTCTTGCTTCCTCTCTCACCATGTGATCTCTGTACATGCCAGCTCCACTTTACTTTCTACCGTAAGTGAAAGCAGCCTGAAGCCCTCAGCAGATACAGATGCTGGTGCCATGCTGCTTCTGCAGCCTGCAGAACTATGAGCCAAATAAATCTCTTTTTGTTACAAATTACCTAGATTCAGGTATTCCTTTACAGCACACAAATGAACTAAGACACTGCTTTTAATTTTTTAAACTAATTTTGAAATAATTATAGATTGACAGGAAGTTGAAAAGATAGTACAGAGAGGTATCATGTGCCCTTCACCCAGTCTCTACCGTTGGTTACATCTTACATGACTATACTAAAACCAGGAAGTTGACATGAGTATAGAATGTGTGCATAGTTCTACACCATTTTTTCACATGCATAGATTCTTGTAACCATCATGGTGATGGAGATTAAAAAACTATCTCATTGCCACAAAAATCTCCTTCAAGCTACCTCTTTGTAGTCACACTAACTCCCCTCTCACCTACCATCCCTAACCCTTGGCAAATGCTGGCTTGTTTTTTGACTTTGTGTGTAGGGAAATGACTGAAAGATGCATATAATATTATATTTTGTGATATAAACATTCATGCTTTCTCACAGAGCTTCTTTTATAGGTATCATTCCCTTCACCTAGCCACCTGCACCTACCTCCTGCCCACCTGCCTACATCCTACCAATTCTTAAAAATTAAGGTACAATAATACAAAATAATAACTTATTTTAACTTCTTCCTTTCTTGATAATTCCCTGCTCTAAATTCACAATATATATTGTCTGTACCACTGATATTTTAGTCACCAATTTCTTTGTGAAACTTTTTATTGTTTAGTCATAAGAGTTATTTAACTTTTTAAATATATGCATTTTTTCTCCTTGAAAACAGAGACTATTTTGTATTGTTTATTGAATCCACCACAGTGGCTATGAAGACAATGAGTATTCATTAATTAATTTTAAAGAGCATTTTTTTCTAGACAATACTAATATATTTTTATAGCCCTTTCTTTAGGAGAGCTTAAAGCAGAATACAAATGTTACCTCAATAATACTGATGGCACTTCCATGCAGGTCATCAGAATTATGACCCTGGCACCTTGGTTTAGACAGCCAATCAATATTTATATGACTGAATTATCCTGTGCTCACAGTTAGTAAAATTAGAGATAATAAGTGAGATTAGTAATTAATACTGAATTATTAATCATTAGGAAAGAAGCAATGAAAGATCAGAAGAAAAAATAGGCATGGATTGGGGGCAGAGGAGAAGTAGAGATAAAGATGAGGAAAGGTTCACTCAGACCTTGACATTGAGCTTCTGACTGTCAGAGAGACTGACTGATTCAGGTCAAAGCATTTTGACATGCTGTGTTCTGGCCAAAAGTTACCATGGTTGAAGCAAAGCCTGATATACAAACCTGCATTTTGAGAGGAGATCATTGCCAACCAATTAAAGCATGGAAAAGGAGGAGGTGGTGAGGAGAGTGTGGGGCTCCTAAGTGATGTTCGACTAACCAAGCCAAGTACCAGCCCACTGAGCTTTCTGTTGCTGCATCCCTGGCCCCCACTGCAGGGCCCAGGAGTGGGGCTAATAATTCCACCTGCTAGTGTCCATCTACAAGATCACTTCACTACATAGTAATTGAGATTTAACCATGAAGACAATTAACAATGACTTACATGAGAGATCGCAGACCACATTAACTGGCGAACAGGTCCAGGAGTATTAATATAACCAATTGGCTTATAGTCTTTTTCCACTTCAAAGAAGAATACAGTGCGATCTTTACTCTAAGAAAAAGACACACACACACACACACACACACAAACACACCCCAAATGTATATTATTGTGAAATCTAGTCCATAGATCACAAGAAAAGCATTTAATAGCATTCAGTATATCCACTGTATACTTATAACTACAATGGTCATATATACCAGGTTATTCTGGGAGAATTCTTATTTCAAATTTTTGCTTAATTTTCCAGGAGAACATTTGGCAAGTGATGTGTTCCACTATGCAGTTCTGAAAATGTGATCACCATACTTGTATATAATATTAATTCACAAAAATTCTACCATGCATATGCTCACCTATTAATGCATAAAGAATTTACACAGTTATTCTCTTCATTTATGGCAGTTCTGCATAAGAACATACCCATGATCAATACAATACTAATTATAAATAATACATCTAACATGATCCCCAGTGAAAATTTTCTATTCATTCACAATAAGCATTAGAACTCAATTTGTAAGAATATATTTAAATGTTATACACAGACCACACTGAAAGAATATGAATACAAAGAAAGCAAAATATAAATATATTCTTAGAAAATGCATTTCAGCTAGTAAAGTACAATCAACTAGGCAGATTTATAAGACAAGGTTAATTATGAAATTTCAATATGAAAAGAAAGGGAAGCTACTGCTTACCCCTGTGGCTAGAATTTCCCCATCATGTTCATAAGCCAACGCAGTGACAGAAGAAGTATGAGGTTTGAAAACATGTTTCAATTGAAGATCCGCATCCAAAATTTTCTTCCGTCCTGCAAAAATCGTGAGCCCTTTTGGATCATAAATTTCAAGAATTCGAACAACTCCATCTTCAAATCCTACACTAATTTGTGCTCCAGAGTAGCTTACCTTGGAAAAAATTTAATGTAAGAGACCTGAAATTAATTGATTAAGAAAAGTTTTACTATATAACATATAACCATATTTTATTTAGACTTAGGGTAATTTAACATTGGTTGCCTGTTGGCAATTCTTTATGCCACTTTCTTGTAACCTCTATCTATTCTAGGAGAGTTTTCTTTTTTTATCACTAGTGACCACAAGAAGGACAAACAATGCAATACAAACATTCAATGAGCGAACACTAGCAGAGTGTCTGCCTACTCCCTCCTAGGCACCTATCACCAGCAACTCAATGGTGAACATAAACAGACTCAGTGCCTGGTTTCACAGAGTTTATGGTCTACTGGAGACAACAGACCTTAATCAACACACAAATGAGTGTAAAATTATGAACTGAAATAAATACGAAAGGAAATACTGAGAGCATATAGCAAAGAAAGTTGACTGAGATCGAGGGCTTCCCTAAAGAAGAGATGGGGGAGCTGATATCCAAAGGATGCTCAGGAAATACCTAGGTATACGAAGGTAGGACAAGCACTCTGGGAGAGGATATAGCTTGTGAAAACGTCCTGTGGCAGGAAAGAACATATCTCAAGACAAAGTTATAGTCTAACTAGAGCAGACTAGAGTGAGGGGGCAATGTTTCCACAGAGGCTGGAAAGGAAGAGAGGCCAGCACTAGATCACAGAATGGCTTACAGGGCACATTAAAGATATTCTTTATCCCAAGAGAATTGGGAAACCATCAAAGCACTTTTAGTTGGGGGTTGCAGGGGCCAAGGTTGACATGGTCAGATTTTCTATTTAAAAAATGTCATCCTAGCTGCAGTATGGAAAACAGATCTGAGATGTTCTAGATAGGATGCAGGGAGACCTTCTGGAAGATCTTTTAAGAGATGGCTGCCACACTTTAGGAGAACTATCGTGGTCATTTGGTCTGAGGTAATGCAGTGTAGATGATGGATACGGACATATTTTAGGAAGAGGTATAATGGCCCTCTTTGATGACAACTGGATATGGGGGATGAGGCAGAAGGAAGGATCAAGGATGACTCATAATGGCATTTACTGAGACAGAAAACACTGGAAGAGAGTCAGGTGTGTGTAGTTTGTTGTTGCTATTGTTGATTTAAAGAGTTGGACATATTGAGTTTGAAGTCCCCTTGAGATTTCAAAATGGAGATGACATATAGTCTGCAGCTTAGAGGAGAAGTCTAGGCTGGAGATACAAATCTAGCAATGCTTGAACGTACTGACTACTGTCTTGGAAGGCATTCAGAAGGGCATGAGCTCGGGCATCCTTCAGAGCAGAGTGACCATCCCTGAGGCCAGGCAGTTAAGAGAATCTTGGGAATAAAAAAAACTGTACTCCATTCGACTCCAGGTGAATGTTGTTTATTCAACAAATATTTACTAAGTGTCTCAACATACCAGTAACTACAGAGGCACTGGAGGTGCAAAGAAGAATAAGGTATGGTTGTCACCATGAAAAACATATAGTCTAGTGGCAAAGATAGTCTATAAAGCAAATAATTTTAATATGCCCTGTTAAGTGCTATAAGAGATACATACACAGCCCTCAGGGGAAAAATCACAAAGGAAGGAGGATCTAACTCTACCTGAAGGTAGGTTCACAGAGGGCTTTTTTCTTTTTTCTTTCTTTCTTTTTTTTTTTCTTATTTATTGCAGACAGGAAGGTTCACAGAGGGCTATGTGGAGATGATGTTTGACCTGAGGTGAGTCATAAAGACTGACGTAGGCCGGGCGCAGTGGCTCACGCCTTTAATCCTAGCACGTTGGGAGGCCGAGGCGGGCAGATTGCTCAAGGTCAGGAGTTCGAGACCAGCCTGAGCAAGAGCAAGACCCCATCTCTATTAAAAATAGAAAGAAATTAATTGGCCAACTAAAAATATATATAAAAAAAAAATTTAGCCAGGCATGGTAGCACATGCCTGTAGTCCCAGCTACTCAGGAGGCTGAGGTAGTAGGATCGCTTGAGCCCAGGAGCTTGAGGTTGCTGTGAGCTAGGCTGATGCCATGGGCATCTAGCCTGGGCAACAGAGTAAGACTCTGTCTCAAAAAAAAAAAAAAAAAGACTAACGTAGAGTCTTCCAGAAAGACAAGGAAGTATGGAGAAGTGACATTTCAACTTTAGCATAATATCCATATGATCATTACTTAGATATAGGCTAGAAAAGGAAAAATTCCATGAACATCACAAAACCATCTGAATAAATAATTCATTTACTTAGGCTATATTTAAATGACTTCAGTTAAGAGTGTAAATAGATTAGGATAATGAGTGAGCCAGGTCTACCAGTCCAAATGCTTCGTCATTTCTACTTATTCTAACCTCAGTATAGGGCTGGCTTTTCCCCCTGGCCTAAGTTCTCCTTCTGGTCTTAATCCAATCATGAAATTCCCTTTTATTCCAGTTATATCTACATCTGGGTTTGGCTTGGAATATTTTTCTCTTTGATTCCAACTCAAAAAAATAAAGATTATACACTCCTCAAAATACTCCCATGGTATTTTAAAAACAGGAGTTTTAAATTCTTTGACATGCCTCCCGTGGTGAGATGAAGTTTAAGACCTTTACTCTTGAATCTGGGTGGCGCTTGTGATTGTGTGACTGCTTCACCCAGTTGAGTATGGCAGAAGTGATATTTTGTCTTCTGAGACTAGGCCATGAAGGGCCACCAACCTCTGCCTTGCTTGTTGGAACACTAGATCTTGGAGCCCTGAGCCACCAGGTAAGAAGTGTGTGAGTCCTGAGGCTGCCATGCTGTGTTGAAGCCCAAGCCACATGGAAAGGGCATTAGGTAAACACTCCTGTTGACAGTCCCAGCTTAGCTTAGACTTCAAGTCATCGAACCCAGGTGGTAGCCTTGTTATCAAGAAGCCTATGGATATTCCAGGTCCCAACCATTCAAGTATTCCCAGCTGAGACCTCAGACACTATGAAGCAGAGACTATCCATCCTACTGTCACCTGAATTCCTAATCCAAAGAGTATGTGAACAAAATAAAATGATTGAAGATAGCAGACGAGAAAAACTGCCAGCCAGAGTGTCTCTGCAAGAAAGATAGATTTTAGATGAAAGTGAAAAAAAAAAAACAAACAGGCAGACAAACATATATCAGATGAGGGGCAGAACGAAGGGTGCCTAAAACTACAGGAGACTCCACAGGATGAAGCTGCGGAGCAGAACTGGAAAGAGAAAGGCATTGGCAGGGTCTAAACCCTGATAGGCTTGGAGACCAGTGACAAGGTTAGGTAGAGGGGTTAAATTTCCCCTCCCTTGCATCTCAGACTGCTTGGGGGCTCTTGAGCTGCTGGAGAGAGCTGCTAACACCAGCCCAAAGACAGCTGCCGCCAGTAAGCAGTGAGCCTCTTGTAGACAGGGCACCAGGCTCCCAGCTCCCTTGGGGCACCTCCTGCCCCACAGACCCGAGCCGATCAGCAGGTACCATATTGCTTCCTTCTCCCCTTCCCCTCCCCTACCCATGGCTGCCGAGAGAGAGGCATCCACAGGGAACAAGACCTACCCTTTTGGGGCCCTGCAGTGGACTGAGAGGTACTTGGACTGTGTGTTCCCTATCCACCAGCCCTCCCAGGTGTTGCTTGCCTGGTGACTCCAGCAGAGTGGGGCAAACCCCAAGACAGAGAGACATTGATCCAGCTTGGGCACCCATGAGTGACTTGAGACCAGCATTCTTCTCCCTGGTAGGGTCAGGGATTGATCTCTGAGGTTGGGGGACAGGCCTGCAGACCAGATCCTGTACACCCAGGTCTTGATCGCATTCCCCGGGGGCACAGAAGGGATATTTGTGAACTAGTCTGCTAAGGTGTGTGTGTCTTCAGAGGCAGATCAGAGTGGGTGCTAGCTGCAGCATGCTTGAGGGGCAATCCTCCTCCCATGGGAGGGCTGCGCTTCCAGCTCAGGCTGTGATGCTGGGCTGAGAACCTCCCGGCTCACATCACAGCCAGGAGAGATCCACTGGCTTGAGGTCCTGCCTGCTGGCAGAGGCCTGGGAGAAACTGCGGAATAGGGGAGGCTGGACAGGAGCAAGGCCTGCTCCAGACTATATGTTTCAGACAGTCCCACCCCCACATGCAAACTTTTTGGTGGTTTTGCCCAGAAGCAGAGAACAGACCTTTGACCCCTGCTAATAGCATCTGTGGTGCTTCAGGGCAGGCTGACCCAACCAAGCCCCACCCAGCCTCACTCCCCTACCTATCCCCACTGAGATGGAGAATAAGAACACACCTGGAAGTCCCAGGGCCCCACCCACCACCGAAGTCACTGGAGTGCCTCTCCAGTGGAATGAGAACTGGTTACAGGACCCAAAACAACACTGCAGCTTGTTCCTCCCAGCAAGTGCCACCTGCTGACAGGGAGGTCAATTTGCACACCCTGTTACTGCCTTTACTGATTCATCATAAAGGGTGTGGTTGAATCTCACCCACAAGCACCACTTATTGGCTCAGAGACTAAACTGGGCGTGTCATTATCTAAACAAAAATCTAAAAGTAAGAAGCAACAACTGCTCCCGATGGGAAGGAATCAGTGAAAAAATTCTGGAAGTATGAAGATTCAAACTGAAAGCACACCCCTAAAAGGGAACACCAGCTCTCTAGCAATGGATATAAACCAAATTCAGAACACTAAAATGACAGAAGAAGAATTTTGAACACATATTGTAAGCAAACTCAATGATATGCAAGAGAAAATGGATACCCAACACAAAGAAACCACAACAAAAAAAATCCAGGACTTGGAATAAAAATTTACTAAAGAAATTGAAATATCAAAGAAAAACAGCACTTCCGGAAATGAAGAATTTATTCAAGGAAACAAAACATAGTGAAAAGCCTCAAGAATGAGGTAGATCAAACAGAAGAAAGAATCTCGGTATTTGTACACATATACTAGTAACATTCATCAAATGTTGGGCAGGTAGGAGAGGGGAGGAGCAGATGGGTATATTCACACCTAATGGGTGCGGTGTGCACTGTCTAGGGGATGGACATGCTTGAAGCTCTGACTCGGGTGGGGCAAAAGCAGTATATGTAACCTAAACATTTGTACCCCCATAATATGCTGAAATAAAAAAATAAAATAAATAAAATAAAACGATTGTTGTGTTATGCCACTACATTTTAGGATAGTTTATCACACAACAATAGACAATTAGAACAACTTCCTATCCCTACCTAATTTTTTTCTATAGCTCTTATCATTACCTAACATAACATATATTTATTTGTTTACTGTCTGTCTCTGCCTCCCTCCCACTAAAATGTAAGGTCCATGAGGGCAATTATATTTGTCTTTTTGTTCACTGCTATATTCCCAGAATCTAGAACAAGGCCTGGCACCTTGTAGGCACTCTGGAAATACTAATAGGATGAATGAAACTGGAGTCAGATAGATAGAGGATAGATATAAAACACAAACTTATGTTGGATAATGACTTTGCAACATGGAACTACTCCTAATCTGCAGGTAGCATAAAATAGAATTTTCATTAAAATCAGAATTAAGCCCATAACAACAGTTATGCTATGATTTCTATCATGTTCTCGGTAAAAAAAGCTAACTTAGAATTTTTATTCTTCCCTATAATTCCAAGTCAGAAAATATATATAATGTCCAAGAAATAGTGTTGATATACCATATTTACCAGTAGATTCTTCAGAAGTTCATTAAAAAAACAGACTTACCATTCGGGGTACCCAAGCAAGGGCAGTACCTCCTTGTTTGAATTTCATCTGAGCCAGAGGAGTTTTGCTAGCAAAATCATAAATTCTAACAGAGCCTATAGAAAGACAGTTTTAAAAGAAAAAAATTATATATATAATATCTTTTTAAATAATCTTGGCTTACTTTTTACATATTAAGTATTATAATAAAATATTTCATAAATAACTAAATCAGTTGATAACCCAATACCCTTTCTTTAGTCAAAAATTTCCACATATAACCTTAAACAGATAATTTGTAAATATCATAATAAAAAAGAGAACTGGTAGATCAATTTCACCTTGCATAGTCTATATAGATTTGCCAGAAATCAAGAAGGAAGAAAGGAGATTGAAAGAATAGGAAAAGCACAAATGTGGATAATAACAAAACGAATAGTATTTTCAAGAACAACTTACAGATCGTGTCCTTATTTTAATTTCTCACAATAACCATGCCTGCTGCATTTTGTGCCTCTCCACTCTGCAACATCACACCTCACTTGCATTCAAGAGGCTTCTTTTTTAGAAAAATCCTCAAATGTTTTTAAACACATGTAAAAATCATACTGAAAATAAAACAAGGCCAAATATATTTTCATTGAGTTCCTACTTACAGTCCAAGGCAGTCGTGGCCATGAGATAAGTGATAGGAGAAACAGCTAAATCTTGGATAGCTCCAGAATGGAAGGAAAAGAGGCATTCTGGATCCTGGGTCTAAGAACAGACAGACAGCTTACTAGATCTCAAAGACAGGGTAACATAGAATCAAGGTCAAGTTTTTAAAAATGCAAGTAGAACCCTAATAACACATGTGCAATTTTATTTGAATAAAAATCTAAAAAAGCATAAAAGGTTAGAAAAGAATATGGACTTTGGAATTAGGAGAACCACAGAGTCCTGGCTTTGAACTTAATGGCTATGTGATTCTGCTCAAGTCACCTCAAATGCCAGTTTCCATTTCTTCATCTGTAAAATAAGATGATGACAGCTGCCTACCTACTAAACAGGGTAGCAGTGAGGATCATGTGAGATAATATAAATGAAAATTCCATATATTTATGAAAACTATAAAGCACTGTATCATGTTAGGCATTGTCATTGCCACTTACAAGTTTTACTATGAAATACATCTTTTTTAATGTAAAATTATAACAAGAGAGTGAACTCTCAGGATTAGCATAGGTTGAGCAAGTTTTTGATGAGAACAATGATCAAACATGAAGAAAGATAAAGTATCCCTTAAAGAAGAACAAAAGTTTTTACTATAAAAGTAAAGAAAAAATAAGAATAACAGGTAACTTACGATATTTGAAAAACTAAGGTCAAGCTTCCATATGGCTCCATTGGCATCCTAAAAAATAAAAACCTAATAGTATTTTGTTCTATCATTTTGAACTTTCATCAAATTAAAAAATATTCTTCCTAGGATTTATCAAAATAGGGATAAGCAATATCAAAAGTTTACATCTATTTTAGAGTGTGATTAAAATTTAATGAAAGCAACTTCTATATATTTTAGAAGACAACCATACAGTAAACAAGGCAATCTCATAATACTTGTAGTCAAATGGACTTTCAGCCCAGAAAACCAATTATACTACTATTTTAATTTTATGTCCAGGTAACTTTAAGGAAACAAGAGAAAAGAATGTAACATACCTGAGCCAACCAAAAGTTACTTCCAGTTTCATTCATTTTTACCATAGAGAAGAGTTTGACATTCTTGTCTACTTGAAGTTCATTAATAGGCTCGATCTGTAACAGTCCAGTCTCATCTATAACATCAGCAGTGTCTATTGTCTCAAAATCCCATATCTTGTAAAATTAATAAGAAAATACTTTAATCAATCAGAAGTTTCTGAATATTTATTTTCTAAGCCGGAAAAGGCCCTGATTTTTTTTTTAAAGTCATTTCTTCTTGTTCCATTAAAATTAACAATGAGTAGGTATAATTAGAACAGAGTATAATCTCAACCCCCAGAATTTTTTACTCTGACCTGGGGCATTATAAATTATTATAGTTTCCTTTGTATTTATAGTGATTAGTGAGAAAGTACAGCCTTGCATAAGAATTTTAATTTGCCCAAAATAAACTTTATTTCAAAGTCTCTATTAGGTTTTTCTTCATATAAGGTGGCTATATGGAGTAAACGATGCAGTTGTTCAGCAAGACAGCATAAGGAGCCTTGTTTTCTATACACCAGTAGGCCCCTGGAAAGGGGAAATATACATTTTTGATTAATGATTCAAGCACTGTCTTCATTATAAGCAGAAAAAAATAGATGCAGATAATGTCTCCGTTAGAAAATGTTTCTCTTAATACCAATTTGTACGTTACTAACTCAGATGAAGATTGTTATTCCTTAGGAGTCCAGAACACTACAGGAAGAATGAGGGAACTCAGTTTCACCTCACCGAGAGACTCAGAAGGACTTCCCCTGTGAAGTGCCAAAGCCACCCTGGACAGTTCTGTTGACATACCCTACCATGTTATCCTAGAGAGACTGAATAACTCAGACTTTGGGAAAGTAACTCCCAGAAGACTGCTGTTGTGCTATGGATTAGCCTGGTGGTGGGGAGAGGGCTAGATCCTAGGATCAGACTAACCCCTAGAAGTTGGGGATAGATTTTTCCTAAAGGGTGAGAGGTAGAAACTTACAATGTGAAGTACTAAAGAGATGAGGGTGCACTTTGAAAAGGGAAGCAAGCTTAGAAATTAGTGGTGTCCTTGAAGGGATTCTCTCCGAAATATCTAACTTCTTTTCTCTTGAAGTTTTCTCCCACTTGGCATTGGAATACTTTGGGATGACATATCTCTTGGAGGGATAGTGAATATAGTATATGACAAAATAAAGGACACAAAAGATCTCAGAGCAATCCATGAAATCTAACTAAAGATTAAATTTAATATATTGTAAGTGCAAAAACCTACAGTTGGGTTTAAAAAGCCAATGGTAAGAGGACCCACTGTGGGAGATATGGCTTAAACAATATATTAGACATAGTAAGTTCAATCAATAGATGTCAACAGAGTGATCAGACTATTAAAAAATACTATCTTATTTCTGATAACACTTCTCAAAGAATGTCAAGAGAAAACCACCACTTTCTTATGAAAGGTCCCAGTAGAAATATTTACCAAAGGGACTACAGGGCAAATCGCAAGACCACAGGCCAGGCTGCAACAGCGGAATACACATTCGCACAAGGTGCCAGGCAGGGTGAGTGGGAGGAGTGAGATGGAACAGCAACCAAGGGGACTTAGACACGGGAAGTGTTCCAGCTTAGCCAAGGCTTTGGGCGGGAGAGCGCCCACAAGTGAAAGCAGGTGAGTTCCCCGGAGTAAGAGGCAATGAGAGGACAGCCTCCATAGGCAAACCCCATCAGCTCACCTCTGCGTGTATTTCTAATTGGTAACCTCAGGAAAAAAATAACTAACAACTGTTCGGCACTTTTTTCCCTAGAAAATGACCCAATCATACCAAGCATTTTGAAAAGACATGTGGGTCCCCTGTTCATCTTGTGCTAACAGGGGTTTTCATTTTCTGAAGCTATTATTTCAACAACAGAATAAAAATAACAAAGGGTCCCCTCAGAAAGTTTCAGTGCTAAGAAGTATAAATTAATTTTGACAAGAATGCAAGTATTTACGATAAAAGAAGAATTATTTTAAATGAATTGGTCTTAGGAGTAAATAATCACTGATCTCCTTCATAAAATGACCTTAATGAAAAATAAACACCAGATAAAACCACTTGGATAATTTGCAAGTCTTAGACTTAGGAGCTACTGTCCAAATATCAAGAAAACTTACCCTAACACATCCATCTGACCCAACAGTAATAACTTCACCTTCATCCAGCATTATCTGGTTGATGGGGCCATGGTGACAAGACTTGTTCCCAACTCGACAGAGCTCCACTTTGATGAGACCACCTTCCCAGAGCAGCATGTTGCCCCATTCCGATCCTGAGAGCACCTGGCAGGTAGGTGTAGGGAAAGAAAGGCATGCACATTAAAACAGAAATATGTGTATATTCACGCCTCAAATAGTAGGTGAGAATTATTTTTTAAAGACTATTTTTATTGGTCATCAAAACAAAAAAAATTGAATATACAAAAATAAGAAAATACAGAAATGAAAACCTACTACCCTAGACACAACCACCAATCACATTTTGGTGTATTTTTTGCATTGTGTACAATTTTACATTATTGTGATTAGGTTGTGCGTTGCTGGTAATTTTTCATGTATATATATATATAATAGATTTTCTTTGTCTATCTCTTAAGGTCATAATGCAGAAGAGGAATTAATGGGTCAAAAATTAGAGACATGCTTAAAGTTCTTGACAGATGAAATTCTACTTTTTAAGTATGATACTATCAAATTTTACAAGATGATAGATAAATTGTGAGGCTAGTACTCAATTGAGCAGATCATAGCATAACAATATCCAATTTCAAATGAGGATAGTCATCTGGAACCACCTCAAATTAATCTATTTAATCCAGAATTTCCTGGAGTACATACCACTAAACATTAGTTCCTAGGATATTTAACAAGTGTCAGATAATACATAACATTCATTGAGCATTGACTCTGTGCCAAGCACTGCTTGAGCACTTTGCATGTATGTACAGTTACATATTTAATGCTAAACACCAATATCAACTAGGCACATTTATGAGGGATACCATGTACAGTTGTGCATGTTGAATACTTTATTTTCCCAGAAGAAATAGCTCTTTCTCATTCCTGCAAAGGAACTGTATGGACCAATGGTAATCTTGACTATCATTATCCCCATATCACAGAGGAGAAAACTCAGGATTCTCACTGTGTTTCAGAAGCTTCTATTCTTTTTTTTTTTTTTTTTTGAGACAGAGTCTCACTCTGTTGTTGCCCAGGCTACAGTGTTGTGGCATCAGCCTATCTTACAGCAACCTCAAATTCGTGGGCTTAAGTGATCCTCCTGCCTCAGCTTCCCTAGTAGCTGGGATTAGAGGCGTGCACCACCATGCCCAGCTAATTTTTTCTGTTTTTACTTGCCTGGCTAATTTTTTTTTCTATTTTTTTAGTAAAGAAGGGGGTCTCATTCTAGCTCAGTGCTCAGGCTGGTCTTGAACTCCTGATCTCAAGCGATCCTCCTACCTCGGCCTCTCAGAGTGATAGGATTACAGGCGTGAGCCACTGCACCCAGCCAAAAAAAAAAAAAAAACTCCTGTTCTTGACTATACTACCTCAGAAGGTAGATGCTAGGATAAACAAAATCAAACAAGTTTGTTTTCTCTAGGACTCCTGGAAACTTTTATTAGGAATATTTGCTGGGAATCACCAAGAGAAATTTCTAGATATAAAGGAATTTGACTAGGAAAGTCTTATTTTCATGGAGCTTCTGTGCAGACTGATGTTCCATAAAATGCACTTTGGAACACTCTAATTTTGCCTGCCTGCTGTTCTAGGGTTCTGCATTCCCATTTCCCTCTCAGCTAGAGTAACTGATAACTTTACTCCATCTTTTTACCTCATGCATCTATTTTTACCTACCTTATTTTTACCTGTTATTACCTGATATTTTTACCTATTATTACCTGTTATTAAGCCTCAGCCCACTTGTGGTAGAGTCTTTTTTTATTTTTTATTTATTTTTTATATTTTAATAATATTTTTAAAGTGTGTGTGGGGGGGTCTTCCGGTAAGGACTGAAAACCTGCTAGACAAATTCTAAAAGAGCTGTAACACACTAAATAGAGTCTTTATTTAGACTTGTTTTCTTCTGTCCAATGACTAAAGCCACCAATAGTGACCAAAACCTACATGAAATTCCTTTCTGAAATGTCACACATAGCTTTCCTTTTCCATTTGTCCTGAGACGTCTAGGCCCTCATCATCTCTTTTTATTTTTTTTATTTTTATTTATTTATTTATTTATTTTATTTCAGCATATTATGGGGGTACAAATATTACGGTTATGTATATTCCCCACGCCCCCCTCCCCCCTCGAGGCAGAGCCTCAAGCATAACCACACCCCATACGTTGCACATCTTACTCATTATGTTTGTATAT